>JAPWLS010000853.1:0-10585 GCA_028551675.1 Tineola bisselliella
TGGGAGCTCCTTGTTAGTACACTTTTTGCGTAGAATGCCACAAAAAGTGTATTTAAAAAAAAGCTGAAGGTAACCTTTAAATATACAAATTGAAAAAAGGATTTATATTCCATTATAAATTTATTCGCTGGTAAACTTATTTTAAATTCAACTTGCAAAAGCGATTTCTATATTTAGACACGGTCCGGACGGAAAATAGAGCTAAAATAAATCTCTTTCCCATCATTATAAATTTTCTTTTCAGTATATAAATGCCCAAATTTAAATGCAAAAAGTGTAATAATATTATTTCAGTTCCAACTGATGTCTGGAATATTTTCTTGACACCGTGTGATGTTGAATTTGAAAGATTGCAATTTATGAACCAAAACAATTGCTACAACAGAAAATGTTTTACTTATAGCTTTGTGATATTATTATATTATATGCCAGACAGTACGATCGAATTTTGTAAGATATGCGCGTGGGTATTTGTAATAAAAACACTAAATACGCTCAAGCCCTTTAATGGTTGACAGCAGTCTGAGGAACTACCCTCTATATATATTATATCCCTCCCCCTATTAACACAAATAACTTAATAGCTAACATCCTGAATAACAATGTGTTACTGAAAAAAAAAAGAAAAAAAAATTAAAATTAAATATTAACACAAATAACTTATTAGCTAACACCTAAATTAACAATTATATTATCTAAAAGTATATTTAGGGTTAGGGTTGCGTGTGCTTCGAGAAAGGGGCAACTCCACACAAATAAAAATTCTTAACAAATCAATATTGTAATACGAAAATAAACTTGTATTTTTCAAAATGTAAATTTGGCACAGCGGAATACTTTGATAAACTTGTAATATAAATTTAGCACAGGGTCGAATTTAATTCGGAGTTTAAAGTTGAAATATCTTGGGTAAATATTTCTGTCATTGTTTGAAGGACATCCCTTTACTTTAAAGGTCGTGAGGCTCTAGGCAGGGACTGTGGGAAAACTAATCCAGATGGAAATTGTATAATTTTCAAATTTAATATTTATATAATGTTTTGCTGTAATGCTGTAGTGAGTGAGAGCACTTTATACAAAATGTATTTTTTTTATTTTTCCTTTTCCCTAAATTAAAACTTCTAAAGGGATTTACACAGAGATTAGCGCTTATTAAAAGAACGAATAAATGTTGCCAGCATTAAAAATAAATACCTTCAAAAGAGACATTAAAATGAATTGCATTTCGCCCACGACTTTACTAACTTCAATTTCGTTTTCTATTAAAATAAATTATTTTAATTAAAATCGTTGAATGAACCAACTTAAACATTTATGTCAAAATTCTGTGTTTGTTTTAATACGTTTTTGTTTTTTGAACTAACATTGATTCGTATTTATTATAACAAGTTGTATTCACTATCCCGGCACTTACTAACGACAGTAAAGTAATTTGTGTAAAAATCCCGGGTTCGATGCTCAAAATAAATATTTCTCTTTATCTGTTATTTCAAATTCAGAATCATCTATTACTTATATGACTCGCAAGGCTATATTTTCAACTAGTGGCAAATAATTGAACTAAAAAAAAGCCAAATATTACAAAAGTTGCCAAGTTAAAAATGTTTGTTGTAATATGGCCGCGCCTAATGACATCGTCGGTTTCATTTGAATTTGGATTCGTATTTTGTCTTTTTCATTTGTTTCTGTGACATCGTTATCGTATTGGACTGCTTATAAATTATTAATATGATAGTAAACTATGTGTCCGTATAGTTTTCAATTAATAAACTTTTATCTTTACTTAGAGTTGTGTATTGACAGAATGACGGTTTATCCGACTTCTGTGTTGATACTATGCTAGTATATTTATAAACAATTGAGTAAGTTATATTATTATTATTAAACAAATGAAGTATTGAATAAAAATTTTCGGTTACATACATTCGACTGAGTCGCCTGGTATATTCTTAATATTTTATTGTATTTATTTAGTTAATTTGACTGACTGACAAAGGTTAACTTAAGCTTTTTGTACAATAGTTTTATTATTATTATTATTATCTATAGAAAAATTATAAACAAAAAAAGAAAGAAACGTTTTAAGATACTTAAGTCTGTATTTGAAAACGACGCTCAAGCAATATCTAGTTGAAACGGGATTTTAATGGAGTGGGATTCTTTTTTTGTATTTGCAACTTACTCAGGCACAGATCAAAGTATACTCGAGCGTCGTTTTTGAATACGGACCTTAGTTTATAATCGTAGCGGATACAGGTGTACGTATGTAGTTCTATTAAAAGTCGTAAAGCCTTTTACATTTATATCCAGTGACATTTCCAATTATGTGGGTAGACAGAGACGGATTGTGATTGATGTATTTATCACAAGCAATGCTGTAATGAATCATGCAAGGTAATCAATCTTATATTTTATTTTTAAACGGTTATTTGTTGATTTAGCTCGATATCGCACTGGTGATTTGCAATTGTTTTTAGAAACAAGCTATCAATAAGTTACATTTAAACGTTAGAGAACTAATTAAGAGATAGATATCACAAATAAATATATGAAGCAGTTGTTTCCGAGAGTATTAGATTGATCCAGCATATTTCTGCCCGTTATACTCCGTCTACTGCTAATTCTGAAAATGGTGACACTAACACGAAGCCAGTGAAGTTCCAATGAAGATATAATGTACTATGAAGTATAATGATGTTTCATATTTCAACGACGCCTGCCTTTTATGGCAATTTTTGGGTTACATTATTGTAGTTTTAGTAAGGATCCTTATTTTTCTCCACTGTAATTTATATAGCCTATAATGATTATTGATAATGTAGCAATGGTGTAAGAATTTTTCAAATCGGTTCAGTAGTTTATGAGCCAATTTGTTACAAACATACAAAAATAAAATCTTTCCTTTTTATAATATTAGTATAGATTAGAAAAAATATTATCACCTGTCGCATTTAGAAGTAAGTGCGTTGTTTAAAGTGATTTTTAAAAATCCCTACTAAAATGATAAATGTGAATATGAGTTTGTTTGTTATGTTTTCACGCAACAACTACTTAACCGATCAACAAGAAACTTTATACACATACTAGCTGTTGCCCGCAACTACGTCTGCGTAATAATGAATGAAATAAATCTAATAAGATTTATACAAACTTTCATCCCCTATTTTATCCCCTTAGGGGTGGAATTGATCAAAATCCTTTCTTAGCGGATGCCTATGTCATAACATCTACCTGCATGCCAAATTTCAGCCCGATCCGTCCAGTGGTTTGGGCTGTGCGTTGATAGATCACTAAGTCAGTCAGTCAGTCACCTTTGAGTTTTATATATATAGATTTTTGGAGGTACTAGAAGTAACATAGGATACATTTTATTTTAAAAAAATATTATTTTTTACTATAGTTTCCAACTGACTATAGTTTCAACTGCTTGGAATCATATTAATTCATTTCCATTGAAAAAGACTTAAATGCGAGCAAAGTCGTGGGTAAAAGCTAGTAGTATATATTTCTTTAGATGTATTTCTATCTTGTCAACAGGATGTGGGCGTGGTGGTGGCGTGCTTGGGGGCTGTTAGTGTGTTTGAGTGCTGTGCTGGGCCAGCACCGCATAGACCAGGAGTCGGTGTTATCGCCCAGGCAGGCCCGAGTTCGCGATCGGGAGCAGACAACTAAAGCTGATGAACCGACTTGTGAGCAGCTCAAGGCTATGTGGAGGTATGTGCTTCAAATATTTATACATAAAAATAACAACATAGGTAGGTATTTACTTTGTAGAGTCGAATATTTGAAAATAATATTGACTTTGAGTTCTTGAATAGAAATATACCTTACCACAAGGTATAAATTAGCATAGGCACTAAAGGCGTGCGTTTCCTCATCGTTAGACTCTATAATGGCGTATGACGAGAAGAAGACTACAAGAAACTCGTCAGCCATTGCCTGCACATAGAATAATTAACAAAAAAAATACTGGATTTTAATTCAAAAAAAAAGGAAATAACAATTCATAAATCAGATTGCACAGTGATTATAATATATGTTATATTAATAACATATATGTATATAAAATGCATGTATATGTCCTATAATATATATATATATATTATAATATTATATTATATTATAATATATATATATATATATATATATATATATGTGGCGGTCGATTCTACTAGCCGAAAATACTTATTTAAGAAGATTTGAGGTTTTGACGTTTAGTCTGTCAGTGTCATTTTTCTTGTTTTTTCTTGTCTTTTTATTGCCACAATGCATTGTGATAATTATATATTTTAATCCATTTTAATCTACCTTATTATTTCACATAAGTTTTGCTAAAAGTGGTGACCCAACGACTTTCGAACAACGCAACCAGAAAATAACCTTATTTGTGAAGTTATGAAGCTAACAGCAAATTTTAAGCTCGGTGTATGTAGACATTCTAAGATCCCTCGGTCGTCATCTAATATACGGTGATTACAGGGCGCTTAATGCCACTACAATGCCTAACAGAATCAGCTCTTCACAACATGGCCAATGAAAAGTATCAAAACACACAAGAAGCGGAATCGGCAGTTAAGATCCTGTGCCTTGCAAATTTTCTCATGTATTTATGGATATTGTTGGACCTCTTCCACCATCCAATCATTATACATGTTATTAAATATTTTTAATCGCTTCACTAGCTGGCCAGAAGACTCTGCCACGGACATGAACCTTCGCTTTCAAACTTAGAGAACATGTTCGTGTACTTAAGTCAGTTAATGCAAAACATCATTCAACTCAAAATGCTACTTTCTTTCATCCAGAACATCAAAACGTAGCATGCTTTTGTTCATCAAGAAAACATCATGTGTATTTGTGTATTTTCAAGACAGTAACAACATATCAATGGCCGCAGAATACGCTTTCCGGATATATATTCTTCTGAATTTACCGAGAGGGGAGTACTTGTGGCGGTCGATTCTACTAGCCGAAAATACTTATTTAAGAAGATTTGAGGTTTTGACGTTTAGTCTGTCAGTGTCATCTTTCTTGTTTCTTCCTGTCTTTTTATCGCCACAATGCATTGTGATAATTATATTTTTAATCCATTTTAATCAGCAATATTATTTCACATAAGTTTCGCTAAATATATATATATATATATATATATATATGTAATATATAAATATACAGCTACCTATAAAACAATAAATTCAGTCAAAAAAAATCCTTCTAATAAACCAACAGTAAGCCAAGCTCAAACACTAGTTTAACAACACATTTCCATCATTTATTGTATATTGATGACCATCAATAAACAATGGTACTCAAATATATTAGTAAATATGTGTGGGTACATATCTAAAAGTGCGTATAAAAATTATCACAAAATAAATTGATTGAGATGTCCGCTTAATATTTGTTACAATTGTGGATTCACATCCGAACCCGTATCTCTAAGGGTGAGGTCCTGATAAAAAAAGATTTATTTTTCGTGTCCGCATGTTATGTTGTGTTGTCCCTGTATAAAAAATCAATGACATCACTCTGCTAATTGAATTTATGTGAAATAGTAATCAACTAAGTGTATTCCCTTAATGTCTCCCCCATGAGAGTTTAGCGAAAGAGTTTACTTAAATAATTGATTTAGTGAAATACTCCTCAGAAGGGTTTCTTTGGTTTTTACATGGTTAAATCTTGCAGTCTCTTTCTAAGTCACAAATGTGATTAATTCGTACTAAACTTTATTAAACACACAGTGATTCTCAACCCTTTTTGTGTGCCACGAAATAATATGACTTAAAAAGAATCCCTATTGTCATATTTAGGACAGGCTGACTCAGCGTTAAAGAATTTTTTTTTGTCATATTATTTTTTCTTAACGTATTATGAACTTAACTTAAAGATTTCGCCAAAAAATTCCAATGTTTTCAAGGCTTGGGAAGTAATGGGTTAATTTGTAAAGATTCTATATCCTATAGACATCCCTTAGGCTTACTGTTTAGCTTCTAGACAGTAATTAGACTATATTATAATATTAATTTGTCACATATTTCTGCATATAAAAGACGCAGGATTATAATATGAGACGTGGATTATTTGACTCAAGATCCTTAAAATGTAATTAAAAGTTCATTGACATTAATAACGTCGTATCCCTTCTGTCTATTTTAGGAACAATTAATGGTACAAATTTGTCTCATTAATAATGCGAATTTAATTTAAGTTTAAACAGTAATGGACAATTTGGAATCACTTGGGCTTTATTCAGTAGCTACATATGTAAGTACTGCTTTGTGAAGTTGATTTTTTAATAAATGGTATAGTCCATGAAATAAACTAGTCGTTTTCCTAATTCAAAAATATACTGGGTGGAGTTTTAAGGAGGCGATTTCTGCCTACTCTATTACCACTTTAATATCAGGAAAAGCGCAGACATATACCGGAGTATAAATTTTTACCATAGTTACACAAGAGTGAAAGAGATAAAAATATAAGCAACCTGTTGTTAGAAAGAGATAAATACACAATTTTAGCTACTTTTGAAATGAAATGAAAATCATTTATTAGCATAGGCACTAAAGGCGTGCGCTTGCTCATCGTTAGCATCTATAATGGCTTCGGAAAGGCGTATGATGAGAAGAAGACCACAAGACTCGCCAATCGTAACCTGTACATAAAAGTACTGTTCATATACTTATTATCCGCTATATAACACCCGATGTCAGTATTAGAATAATAATTAAAACAAGTCTAGCTTCGACTCACGATGACGCAATAAATGCCATTATAAGACTCATCTTTAAATTCATACATTGTGAAAATCGATCAATCACAGAAATGTAAGTAATTAATGACTATAATAAAGGTTCTATTCTTTTTTCAAAATGTTCGTTATTAATTTTAAAAATCACCACCCGACAAATTACTTGACAATCCATAATCAATATAATGGTTAGACTAATGTACCTACGTATCGCAGACTTTTTTGTAGATATTGATACATACATATGATTGATACATTATTGAAGTTTTCATACAGATCTAACGTTTTTGAAAATATTCTATAGCCTATGTTCATCAGGGTACGATTCTAATGGTAAAAGAATTTTTCAAATCGGTCCAGTAGTTTCGGAGCCTATTCAATACATACAAACAAACAATTAAATGTTTCCTCTTTATTATATTAGTATAGATATATAAAAGTCGCACTAATTGAGCTAAAATATTCAATTAATAGGAAATACAGAACTATTTTATTCATAGTAATAATTAAGCTCATGCCTTACAATTGTTGTTGTAAATATATTGTGAAAACTCAAGTGAGTTCAGTAAACCCTGTGTAGATTTAAAAACATGTCGAATATTCAAATCGTTCTGAATCTTTTTCTAGAAATAAATTACGATCCGAGGCAAAAGGGGAAATGCTAACTTTGTGAAAAGAGGACGCTTAATCGTATTTCCGATTGAGAAGAGCTCTCGCTGACACAGAATGATCGGTTTCAATAGCTGTGTATTTGGAATCTAGCCAAAACTGTTGTAAATTTATAGGAAACGATTTTAGGCTGTAGTGTAGCCAAATAACTTGATCATTGAAGTGGGATTTTGGTTTATCTAAGTTTGTTTTATTATTACAATGTACAATTGAGTCGTTTTCGCGTGTTTTAGAAAATATGCATTTACGAATTAAATTAAACGCGTTTATGCGGCTAACTCTGCCGTATATATCTGCCGCTAATATGCGCGTAGATATTTATAATAAAAGTACCAAATACCAAAAAAGACTGAGGACTACCCTCTATGCATTATATCTATTAATTTTTATTATTGTAATCTGACATTTTAACAGTTTACATGTTAATTCTATTTTATTATATTAAAATTTTCAAAATAATAATCATAAAAGTCAGTATTACAGAACATAATAGATGTGATAAAATTTGCATGAAATTTCTAAAGTGTTTTGTATTAACGGAAATTTTACCAAATATGTCGGCTTTTGTTTGCCGACAAAGGCATGTCGGAAGTGTTTAAGAATCAGGTTAAAGCCGAAGTTGTTTTGAAACTTTATACACATTGTTTTCAAAGCCACTACGTTCGTTAACACGTTAGCGGGAAATGACTCAAATTCATAATTATATAGATCAAAGTCTGAGTCTATAACCGACTGAGTTCACTAGTCGTTAAACCACATATTTATATCGACTAAGTTAATGATTAATGTAAAGCGCTATTATGAGTTTGGTAAAATTCAACTTTTATTATACCTACATATTTTTAATTATTTCTGATGTATATATAGATTTTAATTAAAGTTATTTATATGTAAAACGTCAAATTGACATTTACAGCATTCTATTTTTAAATTTCTCTTTCAATTGCCGCGTTCGTTGGTAATTCCAGAAATGTCTGCGAAAATGAAACCAAATTAAAATACAAAAACATGTTTCTTTTATTTAATGTTGCTTAATAGAATTTTTCCACTCGGTCTTGTTAAAAATACGCTTGTGACGTCATTGATTCCTAATTTTGTTACAATTTGGGTTCATTTCCGATGTGTGCGGATTTACTATTACGAGCTATGCGACAAAATTGTTGCACTGTTTCGTAACGGTCAGTTAACATTTATAGCAGCCATGTGTAATCAATAATTCGAAGGTAAAAATAGAAGATCTGCGAATGACATCAAGTGAGACCCGAGTGTCGATTTACGATTATTTCACATCTGCTCTGAAATACGATATTCATCTGAAATTGCTCTGAAATACGATATAAATTCAGTACTAGAGATGTTCCGTTATATTGCTTAAATTGTATTATTAAACGTGATTTCTCAATAAAATGTATGTGTTACTTCCTTTTAAAGAAAATATATTGATGACATTTATCAAATCAAAACAAATCAACATAATATTTAATGACATATATTTTTTTGTTAACTTTTTTGTTATTTATATTTGTCCACATGTCAGTAATGACTGAAATTGTGGCGAATCAGCTATAAACGAAGCATCACGGGTAAACCGTAGTCGGTGGCCGATTAGTCGGCCGACTAGTCGGCTTATTTACTAATCGGCTTGTCATAATCGGCACATCTCTCTCTATAAATTACATTTTATAGCAGTCACATATTTAATTACAAAATGATGTATTAAATGTAATTAAGAATTTAATTTTAGTCCCTTTTAATTACAATTAGAGAGAATTAATTAATTTTTGTCGGCAAATGAAATTATATATTAAATTAGAAATCTAATTTATTTTTATAAAATAAACAATTTTGTGTGTACGTATGCATAAACGTAGTCGTTTAATAAATTAGGAGCAGGTAGTATCTACTATGTATGTACATTTATTTTTCTAGTATCCTAACATAGATGAAGTTAATAAAAGACGTGAATAAACTTTAGTCTAGGTTTAGCGAGTCTACGTATTTAATAAATAAAAAAGCTTATTTGCGGCTCTTAATTATTTAATAGAAAAGGCGGTTATTATAATCAAGCGCTTGAAGCTCAATCATGTATAAACACAACCTCCTAGTACTAAACCGTTAGACATCGCTAGTTTTTAAATTTATTGAATCTCATTTGACAATCTTCAAATGGATACAGATTGGACTTTGGACTGTAAGAAACAATCATTAGAAAGAGATAACATTTGTCGAAGCTGAGGCATGTGTGAAAGGGATGCATATATCGCCTTTGTCACGACATTGCCTACAAAAACTGTATCCATTTGTACAGTGAATAATACCGCAGCGGTTACCATAAGAAGTTAACTTTTTAAATTTAATAAATAAAGAATAAATTACTGGAAGAAATTACTTTTAGTGATAAGATCGCCAATTGCTCTAAATCTGTTTCTTATGTGTTAATTTGTGTCAGCATTGTTATTATTATGTTATGAAATAATAAAGTATTTATTATTATTAATTTGTCATATTAATTTGTTCTCAGGTTCTCAAAAAGGCAGGCGCGTGCTCCTGAAATTATTAACGAAGTCAGCTCATACCGCGATCCGCTGATGTACAACGAGTGGCCTGTCTATACTGCTATTCCACGAGCTGCACCCAGGTAATACATACTAGCCATTTCTATTGTTGATTGAACCTTTACTAATATCTTTTTTTTTAAATTATTTATTTAAACTAGACATTGACACGAAACAATTATAACAGACTAGCGCACAGTGGGCTGAAAATCAATTTTTGGGAATTAGGGAAAAAAAATTGCAGAAATGTATTCTACTATTTGTCACGAACATTTTATGTTCTATAAATTTTTTTCGTAAATCGAATAGTTCAAAAGTTATATGGCATCAAAAAGTGAAATCTTCAAATTTTAATTATGAACTACGCCGACTCTAATTTAAAAAAATAAAAATTGGAATATAATCTATAAATTAAAACGAACATTTTTTATTATGTAAGTTTTTTTGATTAACCTGTTATTTTTCAAGTTATAGACCAAAATATATAGTTTTTTTTTTTTTAAATGACATAACTCAAAACCCTCAAATTAGATATAGCATATATTTTGGTGGCATTATATGGTCACCATGTACTACCTGTTCTGTAAGTTTGATGCACCGGAAATCAACAACA
>JAPWLS010001548.1:0-50904 GCA_028551675.1 Tineola bisselliella
AAGCCCACAGATCACAATTTAAAACAAAACCAATATATACGTGTCGAGTGTACTTAGTGATGTTTGTTTACGTTCTTTTTTATTTCGCAGTCAATTTTTGCCACTGATAATTGCTACAGTTAAGATACCCAACCGCACCAGGTTATCATAAGACGCAGAATTATTCCGTATTTTATTTAAACTATATTTAAATACAAGTGTACCAGATAATTTAAGAAATAACTCCAAGGGCATCAAGCAAGTCATTATTATTTTTAAAAAATAATCGTATGAACCTACAACGCCATATTATAAAAATATATATACTAGAGATGTTCCGACTAGTCGGCCACTAGTCGGTAAAAAGCGCCGACTATCCGGCTTCTTACTTTGTGTCTATTTCTCAATAAAATGTATGTGTTACTTCCTTGTAAAGAAAACATATTTATGACATTTATCAAACAAAATTAGTATCTTAATTAAAAAACAAATTAACATAACATTTAATGACATATATTGCAATACTGCGTGATGATATTTGAAACTATAGTCAAACTAGTGAGCTGTAAAACTCAAAAAACTTTTTTTGTTATTTATATTTGTCCACATGTCAGTAGTGACTGAAATTGCAGCGAATCAGCTGTAAACGAAGCGTCACGGGAATCCCCTAAACCGTAGTCGGCTTGGCCGATTAGTCGGCCGACTAGTCGACTTATTTACAACCGACTAGTCGGCCAATGTCATAATCGGTACATCTCTAATATATACTCATTTAAACAAATATAAAATTACGGAAACACTAACATAGGTATTAAACGTTCTAGATATAACTGCATGACCTAGAACTTGTAGTGTTTGAATGTCAGCAAATGGCCTTCGTATAAACACTTTCCCTTTATAGACAACGTGCTATATTTTTTTTTTTTATGAATATAAAATTAAGATAGAGACCAAGCATTTTACTTAAAAACAAACGTTAGTAAGAAATTTAGTCATCTTTTGTTTCTTTCTATCTTAACTTGTTTTAAATTCAATAGAAAAAGACAAAACATAAGTAATCAATCACTTGGTAATATTTGTAAATTAATTACACTAAATATGTTTTGTATGAAGCTATGCTTTCGGAAGGAAAGTTTATTTAAAATTTTTGATAATTACCATAGAATTATACATAGTAGAGAAGGCAGTAGTAAAGTTGTTACTTGGCGATTAGTCCAAAGGACCAATATTATTAAAATAAAAAAAATATTATTAATTTTAAAATAGCACGTAATCAACTCTGGTTTAGACCTCTTATAGTATATATTGAATATTGCGCACATTACGTTTTCTATATATCTGGCAAATTTGAGTAAAGCAAAAATTCATATCTTAAAATAAAAATGATAAATACTCACACAGCAGGTTTGTTTCTCATCCAAAGAGACAGAGAACGTCCATCCTTGATTTCAGCATCAGACGATGCCATGTTTGGAGGGAAAAACAACTACACAACAAAATTGAAGTACTAACGGAACAATGTTTGCTTCAAAACTGATGTTACAAACAAAAAAATTATTTTTATAGCTTATCTTTGAGCAGAACGATAAGTACAAAGGAAACAAATTATTGACATTGAAATATTGGGAAAAATACAATTAAATTAAAAAGTGACTTATACTAATGTTTAAATTAATGGAATTACGAGAATCTTCAAGAGACCTGATTGTGTACCCTTGCTATAAAACAATGTGAAGACATCTGAAACAAGGAACATTAATAAATATATACATACATACACATTGACCCACGAACTGCAGGTGGACTGTTAATGGGTATTTAGTTGAGTATTTAACTACAGAAATCCGCCCTGACCCGATCTAGACAGTGCATACTTAACGTGACCATTTATTTTTTTACTCAAAAATTACGTCAATTGGCAGGTTTATGGTGAAAAAAAAAACCTCATTTTTTATTAAGTTTTATTTTATTTATCAAAATAGCATTTATTACAAATTTAAAAAGTAATTATTCAAATATTGTTATTTTTCAGAAATTTTCAGAAAATGCCTTAAGGCATTAAGTTCGCCTTTTGTAACTTTTTTTTTTGGTACAATAAAAAATTTATTATTATTATTATTTTTATATTTTTCAAAGGAATAAATTTGTTTTAATGCAGCTAGTGATGATTTTAAGTAAGAATAAAATTCCTGTCTTTTATTTATAATCCCCCTTAGTTTATTCCATTCGGTTACTTTTTGCAACGTGATGTAGTTAAAAACGTTGGAAAACGGGACAATTTTGAGTCCCGAAGCTTTTTTCGGAGATACCGGGATGGTCCCATTTAAAACCGGATGTATGGACATGGTTAGATATGAGACATAGTTGAATATAAAGCCAGATAGCTGTTTAACATACTCTATATACATACATATACATGGGGGAAATTTCAAAACAGATATCTGCTTGACGAGAAGACAATTCTGTCAGAACTAACAGACTAAAACCATTTACAGCGATGGAGTCACAATATCCTGCTATAATATGCTATTTCGTAAGACTTGCCTCCAAGACACCTCTATAGCAGCGGTTCTCAAACTTTTTTGGCAAAGGAAAAAGCCTTAATATAATTATAAAAAACTGATTTATATGTATTTATGAATAATCATATTGCAATGTAATATTTAGTTGAAATATTTAGATGGAACCTTATAATCTCCCTTTATATATATATATTGGTAGGTATTTTTTGAAATAGTATTTTATAAAAAACAACAAAAAGCCGCTTTTTGTTGTTTTTTATGTTTCAATTGGAACACCACTGAGAATGGCTGGTCTATAGGATATGCATAACAATAGGTAATATAATGAAATTAAATTTCTGCTTTGTTCCTTACAATAGGTGAGCATGGCCTTGTAAATGATACCCACAAGCTCTACTGCATCTAAGAGAATGAATCATGAATTTAACATTAATAAATGCGAAATATGGTAATAGTTTTTTTAGCGAATAATTTAGAGTGAAACATCTATTAATTATAAGAAATATTATAGTCATAAGTATTTCGTGTAATATACATATATATACACTTTTGTTATCTGCAAAAATTTATTTTATATTTTCTGTTATAGGTAGTTTTATAGTCGAAACGTGGAGGGAAATGAAATTTATAAGTGCAAATTTTCGCACAGAATCGTTTCACATCGCGGTTATAATTGATTATAGCGCTCGTTGAGTTTGTTGCGAAATTAAATAAACACGACCTATTTAATAGGCAATAGTTATTATACGAACAAAGCATGAGCGCAACCATGCACCGCGATTAATTCACGCTTTCGTGAATTATAACTGTAAGTTCTACATGTATGTGATGCTAAATTCGTAATTATTAAGAATTATATACTCACATTGTTAAGAAGAACGTTGAAAAAACTGATTTTAGAAAACATTTTAGCGAAAACTACAACGCGCCAACAACCTGCCGAAAGACCCGATTATGGCACACGAGCTGCCAGTGTTGTGACAAGTAAAAATAAAATTATCAGTTTCTCATATTATAAATAATAAAATAATATTTTATTTATTAAATAAAAAATGGCAATATCAAGTTTCTTAAATGATAATTATTAATTTAAAAAATATTTCAGACAGTTTCATATGTCATTAAAAATGTAAACATCTCGACACTATGTATTTTGACGTTTTAGTTCGCAGTTTCTTTGATAATCGGGTTCTATGTGAGCTGTGTTAAAGATTTTATAAATAAAATACCCCAAAGATAATGGCTACATCAGAAGCAGCACCTCCATCTGATTTGGAATGGATTCAATTAAATAAAGAAATGGATTCATTAGATGTAGGCGAAACCGCCAAAAATAAATTGATTCGAAAAGTGGCTGCAAACCCTTTCGTCCCCTTAGGTTAGCTCAAATTTTTTATTGTATGATAAATGCTTATTGAACAACTTAGTATAGGATATATTGCTTTAAAAGTATTGCATCATAAATTTGTAACAATAATGTTTGCATAGTAACTAAAGATATGTTCATTGTTAATATAATTTCAGGTTGTCTAGCAACAGCTGGCGCTCTATCATACGGGTTATGGTCATTCCGTCAAGGGAGGATGAAGATGTCACAGAACATGATGCGTCTTAGAATTGTTTGTCAAGGCGTCACAATCGCAGCACTTTTAGCCGGTGTCATGATAACTACTGGGAAGAAGTAGACCCCAAACTGATCTTTAATAAAAAATGGAATTCTAAATTATATAATTTAGGGTTTTTATTTTATGTAGGTGTTTTGTAAATATTCTTTAGTGTTGAAATGTATCTTTATTAAATTATTTTCGAAGGTTTTGCTATTTTTCTTTCTTATACAGTGGAGTTAAAATTGTAATGTGTATATAAATAAAAATGTATAATGTGTATCTTATTTCGGAAATATTGATACCTAATTGAAATAAACAATTGCTATGTGGACTATTATTTGATTAACCATGATCAGATTAGATAAACTGCGTATCTTTAATAAAATTTCAGTTACGAAAATAAATCTTTAAATTGAATACTAAGAGCTATCGTTAATATTATTCAATTAAATCGTAATGCCTGTACATGAATACAACACTAGCTGTCAGAGAAGTAAACAATAACTTATTTTAACGAGTTATCGATTAAAATATGAATTGCTATTTTATTTTACAATGAACGGCTTTATTGCTGTACATTGCGGTAAGTATGATTATTCTTTTATCATCCTATAAAGTTTTAAAACGTGTTTGCGTCTAATTACCCAAATAATTATGATTTCATTCAGGCGCCGGATACCATAGCGATTCTCTCAAGAAAGATTATCAAAAAACTTGTAATACAGCATGCAGGAAAGCTGCCGAGGCGTTAAAAAATGGTGGAAATGCTGTTGAAGCCGTAGAAAAAGCTGTAATAGGTAATTAATTGGCAAGCTAGTCAATTTCAAATCTACCCCTTTTAAAATAGTTTTTCACTACGTTTTTCGATTTTACTTAATAATTAAATTAATAAAACTGGCTATTTCAGAATTAGAAAATAGTCCTCTCACAAATGCAGGTTATGGATCAAATTTAACATGGAAAGGAATAGTTGAGTGTGATGCATCAATTATGAATGGACAGACATTACATTTTGGTGCCTGCGGGGCTGTCTCTAATGTCTGGAATCCTATAACCTTAGCCAAACAGCTGTGCAACAAACAGTGTGATAGTTTGTCCCTGGGGCGTGTCCCACCCTGCATTCTGACTGGACAAGGAGCCAAGAACTGGGCACAGCGCTCTGGAATACAGATTGTTGATGACCGTAAAATGGTATCTGTGAAAGCCCTTAGGAATTATAAACATTGTAAGAGGAAATTAAAACGCTATTCGATTCAGAATGATGTTAGGTTTAGCCCTTTGGACACTGTTGGTGCCCTGTGCGTTGATTCTTTTGGGAATGTGGCTGCGGGAGCTAGTTCTGGAGGTGTCGCCCTTAAACATGAAGGGAGAGTCGGACAGGCGGCGTCTTTTGGGTCTGGAGTTTGGGCTATTACAAGCAGGGATGAGAAACCATCTATTGCTTCATGCACATCTGGCTGTGGAGAACATTTGATTAAGACACAACTAGCTAAAAACACGGCTGAAAGTTTGATAAACACATCCCCTGAAAAGGGGTTGGAGAAATGCATGAAGGACTCGTTCTTGAATTCCCCGTTCTTGTGGGATGTTCCGGAAAGATTGGGCGGTGCTTTAACATTAAAGTTTGACAATAGTACTGGTGAGGGTGAAGTTTTGTGGGGACATACAACTAAAACCATGTGTGTCGGGTATATGGCTACTGATAGTGATAAACCTGAGGTTAGTTTGTTATACACTAACTGTTTTTTGTTATCTATATGACTATTTAACACATAGATATAAACAGTACTTCTAAGTTGCAGAAATTAATAAGAACTGCAGCTCTGTACTTGCTTTATACTTCATAACTAATTACATATGTCAGCGGTTCTCAAACTGTTTTGGCGAAGAAAAAAGCCTTAATATAATTATAAAAAACTGATTTATATGTATTTATGAATAATCATATTGCAATGTAATATTTAGTTGTACGCTTCGTTTACCTGATTTATTTAGTCATACTGACATGTGGACAAATATAAATAACAAAAAGAGTTTTTTGAGTTTTGCTCACTAGCTCACTAGTTTGACGATAGTTCCAAATATCGTCACACAGTATTGCAATATATGTCATTAAATATTATGTTTATTTGCTTTTTAATTAAGATACTAATTTTGTTTGATAAATGTCATCGATATGTTTTCTTTACAAGGAAGTAATACATACATTTTATTGAGAAATAGACACACGGATACTTTGAGACTATGGAACATCTCTAGTATTTATGAATAATCATATTGCAATGTAATATTTAGTTGGAATATTTAGATGTAACCTTATAATCTCCCTTTGGTAGGTATTTTTTGCAGTATTTTAGCCCTAGGGTTCCGCGGAACACACTTTGAGAATGGCTGACATTTGTATTACAATAGTGAAATAAATTTGATTTTCTTCTCTCCATTTAACAACTTCTATTGACACCGTATGTGCAAGTTTTTTAAGTGTCGCTATGTAGAGTTCATACTGTACTTGTTAGAAACTTTTTAGACTTTAACATATGATTATTATTGTGTATGTTTTGTATTTGACTCCTACTCGCATAGTGTATTGGAGTTGACTGTAAGGCCATGTAAGTGATCATGCTTAAATAAATAAATGTTGATTCCAGTGTATATTGACAAGCCTGCCGTCTCCTGCTGACGCTGGAAAGAAAGTCGTTGTTTACGGACACCCATTCTCGGTGAAAATGGAGCCAAGCCCCGTATTGCAATGGGAAATACAACCGCAGGCCAACTGCAACGGATCGGTAAATTAATTATTTGAGAGATAACACCTAGAGTAGTAGCAAACTATTAAAGTTGTTTAAAGTAATTCTCATTACATACTGGCATAAGGTTTGGAGCTGATACTAGATCACAAAATGCGGCTTCAATATTTCAATAGTGATTTAAAACTCATAATTTTTACTAGGAGTTGTTTATTAATCATAGCAATAGGGCTGACATAGTGGTGACGACAAGATGTTTTCATTTATTTTTTAAAAGCCATTAGTTTGTATATAAATAGATTCGAATTAGTAAGTTTTCATGTTCAAGACTCAGACCTCTCATGTACTAGTCAACAAATTTAATATTGTATATAGTTTGAAAATTCTTGTGATCTTAGTGAAAGGAGATTCACTTATAAACGGAGGAAAACAAATTGATTGAGGGCAATTATAATCTCGACACTTTCCGAGCAGTCTATCAAACCTCGACATGTATTGAACATTACAGTCAAAATAGAACCTCAGTTTTCACTAAGAGCACAGATTTATTGTATAAAAACAACGTCAAAAATTAAGTGATAAGAAATTGTAACTATTTTTAGATGTAATAATAACATGTGTACCGCCTGCTTACCCCAAAAGTTTATACATAACTCTCTTATTTTAGTTTTAAAGAATACTGGTGGGGTAAGCAGACTAATGATATCCCAATCTGTTAAGGCTAGGTAGTTTTCAACCTAGGCTTGGAAGCTTAGACATCAGGCGAAGTCGGAAAAACCGCTAGCATTAGTTAGTAGAATCTGAAATATGCTTTATAATGTACAAAATTAAATTTCAATATTTGTTTTCTACTAACTGAACATTTTATACTGCTGAGACGTCAGCTGCAATGCCTTCGAAACACGCTATTAATAAAATAACAGCAAAATAAACTCTATAGTAAGCAGTATAATCTTTCAATTTAGTTAAATAATTACTTTTTGTGATATGACGTATATATCTGTAAATTATGGTTTTTAATGGTTTCAAATCTAGTACGACTTCCAAAACCTGAATAACAATTAAAGTAAAATAAAAGACTTTTTTGGATTTTAGTATTTTTATTTATTTAAAAAATCCTGTAAGTATTGTCATGTGCTAAAAAAAATATAAATTCGGTGAGAGGTGACTTTTAATAAAGTACAAAGGGGAGGAGGACTTAGGCTCTAGGAAGTACTATACAAATAATCTAAACCTAAATTTTGGGAGAAAGTAGGAATTTCAAAAGAGCACCGTCGGAGGCCGTGCAAGCATTTTCTTTGAACTGACAGGAACTATCTAACAATGAGAAAACAAGCAAAAGAACCAGAATAATCAATCAGACTGCTTCTTTTTAATTACTGGTTAATATCCTTAAAAAAGACTGTGATATAAAAAAATGTCATAAAAGTTAGTTTAAAAAAAACGCTATTACGTACAAATGGATACAAATTAAAAGAAACAATCATTAGAAAGGGATAACAATATTCTTATCGTGTCGAAGTTGAGGCATGTGTGAAAGAGATGCAGATATCTCCTTTTCTCTATTACTCATGTACCTACAAAAACTGTATCCACTTGAAAATCACTGTGTGTATATCTATGGAAGCCACCTAAAAAAGTTTATTCTCGAATCCCCGCTTCAATAAACAACTGGGTCTATGTAGGGGATTAAAAAAATTATATAAAATTAAATAATATAATAGTTAATACCTAATTAATGGTAAAAGTGCTTCGAAGAGAGAGTAGATTTTGGATCAAATCCTTTAAAACAAAAATAAGGCACTATACTTATGTTAGTAGAATACCTATTTACCCCCTTTTTCTGTCCCACAAACGGGGATAAAAGGAAGCTACAATGTTGTCAAACTTAAATTAAATATAAAATTAATTACATGCAAAATTTATGAAGACGTTTCTTTTTGTACCGTTAACACAATCACACAAATATAAAAATAATAATAATACATATTTGTTATTATTTTGTACACACATTACATTACTGAGGTACGATTTATTATTATTTTACGTTTATTATAGTCAAAAATATTAGTAAAAAAATGGGAGCCGTCACAGGACGCCTGGCAGATGTGAAACATCGAGTTTATTCAAGTCATATGCGTAAAAGACAAGATTACAACAGGAACTAATAATTGCTTAATGAAAAAATTAAATACTATGAATTTTTTTTACAAAAAAGATGACTATTTATTTATATTAAATACAAAAATTAAAAATAAAATAAACTCGTCGCCACGGCAAGCGTCGCCACACTGTACACTCTACTATATATAGACTGTATATATTACTTTAGTATAGCGTGGCGACCCATTGCCACGGCAAGCGTCGCCACGCCAACGATCCGGTTTATACCCGCGCCAATAGATGTTTCACATCAATAATTCCCTATAATGTCAAGTTAATATTATTCCAAAATTATATTTGACATAACGTTGCCGAGGACAAAAAACTCAAGCGAATTGGACTCATTTCGCAGTGGAGTGAAAAAGCTGCTTTTTAAGCTGAATTTATGAACTAGTAACACGTGCTGTAAGTATTATTATTAACACCTTTCATAAAAAAAACAGTTTTTTTCTTGAGCTGTGTTTTTCACAAACAACGATAAGTGTTTGATATTTATGAAAATAGATTTTTAATTTCACTGTATTGGAACTAATCGATATATTTAAACAAGCCAAAGAATTCAATTTATCACTATTGTAAACTAAAATTTAAACTTTATAACTATATCCGTATTATACCAACGCATAAAGCAGCGACCACAATAGCTGTAAAACTAATGAAATAACATTTTAAACTTTTTTCTTTTAGCGTAACTGTGGGCTTATCACGAATTTTAGTCTGGCTTTCGAACCGAGTTCGCTTCAAGCGATTTGTATGGAAATTTGAGCAGCGCCACCGCGTGCGGATTTGGAACTACAACATTTTAGATACTTTTTGTTAATTTTCGAACGTCTCGATCTTTCGTTCATTTGATAGATTGCTGGTGCTCGTTAGTCGTTAGTAAAAATTCATGATCCCGACTGCTAACGGATCCGTTTTACTTGTGACAGCTCGATTCGAAAGTCAGACTACATTCGTGATAAGCCCACTGGTTACGATACAATTAATCTTTATTACGTACATGAAATTATGATCATTGGAATACGAGAAAATATAAATTCTAATAAAATCAAAACGGAGCAACAAATTAACTTCCTAAAATAGCAATTAATTGATTATAGCCATCTGCTTAACCTTTTGGGTACTGAATTATTTAAAGAGTATCATACATCTGAAACGTGTTTAATTTGTTGCTATCTGAAGTAGTATGATAATGCAATATTTTGTATGTAACAAATTGTTTATTTTAATTTAATACATAGTTTAAACCAAGCCCATTTAGCTTGCGTTATTTGAAATGACGAGCGTGAGCCGTCAAATGTACCCAAAGGGTTAAAAACGTATCTACTTTACGTCCCATCTATACAAGTCAATATAATGACTATATAAAGAAAACCCTAGCTAATAATATAGTAATTAGCAGTATAAAAGCATTATCACTTGTCATGTTATAAGTTACTAATTATACTAAATTATTTGTACATTAAGTTTAAATTATGCTCATTATTATTATTATTATCTAAAAACAAGTGGACCAATAACTAAAATTTATTCAACAACGGTCATTCTTTAAACTTAACGCCTTGGCCTAGAGCTGTTTTGACAGTTAAAAAACAAACTGTCAACTGCTATCGACAGCCTCCCTGCAAACTGAACAAGGACAACACAGACCTATAACGCTCAAAACCTAGTGTTATAATATAGTTTGCATGACATGATATAACGTGTAATATGATTTGATAGTATTTGTCTACATTTGATAATGATTGTTCAGTTCGTTTTTGTAATGCTTTGGAAAAGGTTTCAAAGGTTTACAAATCATTAACGAAGTTGGTATGCAAACGGTCTACAAGATTCGATACACAACTTTTGATCAGAGAACACTGTTAGTTTTAAGCAATAAAAAAATATTTTTCAAAAAAGAAAGTTATGAATTCGCAATCTAACACTAGTATTATCGAAACATTTGTTCTCTTAATATTTGTTCCAACCGAGAACTAAATCTGAAACTACTATACTATGTAACACTGACATACTAACAACTTTTTTAAATACTAGAATTAAAACTTTCTACCATTGTAAGTAGAAATAAAATTTATTCTGCATATTATTGCATTCGTATAAATGTCTACTTAGTTGCAATGACCGTTTGTCTATGGTCGATTGTCTATGATACGTGTTTTCAGTATTGGCCCACGAGTCGCATAATAAACAATACATTGTAAATAAACTACTAAATAAAATATCGATTATCATTTCACAGACACACTGGCAAGGTTATTTAAGATTACATATTTTCGAGTATTAATTATTAAAAACACATATAAATACAAATTCCTATTAGTCCCACGATGGAACTAATTTAAGGCACTATTCGGGACAACTATTAAATCTCGCATGTATTTTACTTATATCAAAGTAAGATTTTAGAACCTAGTTTATATAAACCATAATATATATGTATATTGAATTATAATACCTCCATATATAATAATAATAATTCATATAAAAATCAAATTAAATGCCTGATTAATACTGCAAAAATATTGCTATAAAAATCACAATCTAATACATCACATACATAGCTAATAATATCATTGTATTATATTTTCCCCCCACAGCATTTCTCTGAATATATAGCTTCAAATAGCGCGTACAGTTAGACCGACTTTATCACGTGACTTATATTAAACGCACCCATATTCGTACCAAATAGCCGAATCCTTACAGTTCTCTGGTTTCTCGCTCCTAGCACTTCTCTCTTCATTGGCCTCCGCATTGGTATTGTTCGTGTTGGAATCTCCGATGACAGTGGATATTCTATTGTAAACGAGATAGGTCGGCGGGTCCTTCTGCGGGGTGCTCTGCGACCTCGCGGGGTGGGCTGGGTCGTTGTCGTCCGCCAGGTACACGGTGCGACGAGAGCCGGCGTTACCGAACACTGGGGACGGAGTGGACGCTGCAAGTAAAACCATATTTAAACATAATTAATTGTTTCAGGCGTTACTTTGCTACTATTTTGCTTATAATTGCCGCTACATTAAAGTCGATGAAGGAAAATAACCTCCACCAACATGCAATAACTTGTCTCGACGCTTTAAAAGTAACACATAGGATACATTTTATTTAAAAATATATATATATTTTACTATAGTTTCCAACTGACTATAGTTGCAGCTGTTTGGAATCATATTCTCTCTCTCTCTCTCTGATACTTATTTAATGACTTAAATGCGAGCGAAGCCGCGAGTAAAAGCTAGTATAGGAATAAAAATAAGAGCGAATTTCAGTACATACCAACAGGTATTTCAGCTTCTAAGCCCTGAAAACTGTTCCTATGTGAAGAAGGCACGGGCTTATGCGGTCGTCTTCTCAACGACGCTCGTATTAAAGCATCGTCCCCTCCCCCGCTATGTGTGGACACCCCCGACAGTTTACGCACAAAATTACCCTCCAACCTCGACGGGTCTAAGCTCTGTACAGAATTGGACATTTCATCTTTTAATTTCTCATCGAATCTCCGACTAAAATTAGAGTCAATTGAATGTCTTGGAGTCTCAGGATTAGAATTTTGTTCCTCCGATGTCTTCGAGTTCTTATCGTCCTGTCCGGGATCAGACTCCCCGGACTCCGAGCCAGCCAAAGTAAGTTGCGATTTAGACCTGTTACTGTCTTCAATCCTCTTTGAACTACGACTGGGCACTTTGTTAATTAGATCCGTGCCAGCTTTTCTAACACGCTTCACAAAAGACGCACCAAAGCCGCGACGTTTCGTTGTACAATTATCCAGTTTCTTATAATGCTCCATTATTTTCTCCTCCAACTTTTCCTTCTGACGACACAAAGCGTTCACTTTATCCGCGAACATTTTCTCCTCTTCATGATAATGTTGCTTATCTTTTAAAGAATGAGCCAGTAGTTCGTGATACTGTGTCAATATCTGCGACGTGTGGTCCATGAGAGAGCGTCTATCAGCATCCAATGTCTTGTTCATTTGCACCAGCATCTCGCACTGTTGGTTCGTCTTGTTCAATTCTAATTCCAGTGATGTTAATGATTCATTTTTGGTTGTAATCTCACCTGATACTTCTGTGTTACGCAGCTTGAGTTGGCTCACCTCCGTCTTTATGCTTCTGTATTCTTCTTGCATGTGCCTGTACTCAGTTTTAAGTCTATCACTTGCGGTGAATAGATTTCTAAAATCATCCTTAAGTTTCGAATGTTCAGCTCTCAAGTTAGTCAGATTCCGCGACTCCATCTTCCAATTATCTCTATCAATTTCGAAATCACTTACTTTCTTTTCAAATACTAATATTTTCTCTTTCAATTCTCTGTTTTCTAATTTCAAATCTCTAACAGTGGCTTTTACTGGTTCCCTTTCGCTTAACAAAGTCTCGTACTCTGTGTTCAGTTGTTCATGTAGAGTTTGCAACGCGACTTGGTCTCTGAGCAAATTGTCCTGCTTATCTTTTAATACTTCCAATTGTTTAATAATCTCCTCCTTTTCAGCCGCCAATTGGCTGTTAGCTAATTGCAAAGTCATTTGTTGCGATATTAAAGAGCCATTTTGTGAATTTAGCGTTGCTATGTTGACTTGTAGTTTCGCGTTTTCCGCTTGACTATGTTCTAATGACGCTTGAAGCGCTGACAGATCTGAAGTTAATTGTTCAATTTGTTTAGTAACACTTTCGTCTATTTGCGGTTTCTCTTTGTGGTCGCAATCGCAAGCTGATTGTTTTATTAAGTTAATCTTAGCAGCTATATCTGATATCATATTCTCATTATCCGAATTACTTATTACCCTCTCTAACAATTCTTCCACATTAACATCTTTACTTATGACCTCAATCGCATTCAGACCTATTTTCTCCATACAATTGCGCACTTTATCAAAATTAACTTTCTCAGAGATCAAATCTTTCTGCAAAGTCTGTATCGTTTCAGAATCGACTTTCTTCTGCGACTTCAGTTCCTGACTCTTCTGTTCAAAATCTTGCAGTTTAATTATTAAGTTTTGGTTAACTTCGATCTCTTTTGCCAACCTCTCTAATTCCTTTTGTTTTAATTCAATATTCGTTGTCAATTTGTCCAGAGACACATCTTTCTCTTCGACTGTTTCTCTTAATTTTAAAACTTCACGCTGTAAATTATGAGCCTCCTTTTCACTGTGAATCACTTTAGTGTTCAATTCTTCAGTCTGTATAATAAGTCCCGTCACTTTATCAACTTCAGGTCTCAGTAAATTTAGTTCCTTAGTTCTAGAATCTAGTGTTTTCTGTAAATCATCAGCTCGCCGTTGAATAGAATCGCATAGCATTTGTATTCTTTGTTTATCTTTGGTTACGGACTCTACGTGCCTTTCAAAATCTTGTAATTTTAACTTTTCCGATTCCCTGTCTATCGCCTGACGGTCTAAGAACGCCTTTTGACTATCCAATGAGTCCTGCAGCTTTCGATTCTCCTCCAACGCGTTCTTAAATACTTCCTCCAGCTCGGTGTTCTGCTGGACTAATCTATTGTAGTTTTCCTGTAACTGTTCACACTTTAAAGTGAGTATTTTCTTCTCCTTTTCCAATTCCAATATCTTTTCACCGCTTTCCAATAGAGATTGCTCTTTAAGATTATCTATAGTTGAGAGGAGTCGTTTATTTTCCAACTCGAGTTTCAAAGCTCTGGCTTGTGCGTTGCTCGTGAGTTGTTCCGAGAGGCTGTTCTCCCCGGACTCTATGGTACTCTCGCCTTCATTGTCCGTGTCCAATGTGCTATTATTGCTCTCACTTAAGACTGACTTAGTCACATATTGCAAATGGTTGTTCTCTTCTAGAAGCTCCTGGATTTTTTGCTGGTTTGCATCGCGTTCCTGCAAGTGACATAACATTTTTTTTAAAACTACTAAACTAAGCTAAGTTAGGAACATACTACAAAACACAATTATTTTACTCAAACTTAAACGACGACCGAACGACCTTAGACTTGTAAATTTTAAAACATTATAAATTCATAATTGATAAACAAGTAGGTCATTGACCTTTACTGAAAATGAATATGTGTAAAAATATATTCCTACTAATATTATAAATGTGATTGTGAGTTTGTTTGTTACGTTTTCCCGCAACAACCACTTAAAACATCATGAAACTTTGTACACATATTTTTGGAGGTACTACAAGTAACATAGGATACTTTTTATTAAAAAAAACATTATTTTTTACTATAATTTCAGCTGTTTGGAATCATATTGATTCATTTCTATTGAAATGATCTCTGATACTTATTTAATGACTTAAATGCGAGCGAAGCCGCGGGTAAAAGCTATATACAGTAATGCCACGCTTTACGCGAGGGATACGTTCCGGAATAAATCGCGTTAATTGAAATTCCCGCGACCATAGAGAAGTTGATGACTATATTATGTTTATACGCACTCTTTCGCGTAATGCGGGGCAATTGAGCGTGAAATTTGAATTTCGCGTTATCGGGTCGCGTAAAGCGGGGTATTACTATACAAATTAGGCACATATGTTTCAGTGTCTATACTAACCAAAGCAATATCGTTGGATTCTCGTTTGAGTTTGATCATCGCAGCCTCCAGCACTAAGCAATGTTCGGCGCGCTTCCTCGCACGCTGCAGCTGCTCCTCGAGTGCGTCCCTCGTCTCCATCAAGGCTTTGTTGTCCTCCCTGAGCTCGGAGACTCGTGTTCTGTAGTATTCCGAATCCGCTAACTTGTCACGATATCTTTGTATTTCTTGTTCTAGCCTGTAATGATATAATTAAAATTTAAAATAAGAACAGATGGCGGTTTCTCTAACCTACCCGTAATTATAAAACTAAATATTATCTAATTTATTTTATATAAGTATACATTCATATTGAATGTATTTATGTGTATGTAACCAGCTAATATGTACTTTTATTATTATTATTATTAATTACATTAGCGCCTCATTCACCACATTCCTCCCCTAATGGTTAGCTGGTAGAGAATGCCAAATGGCCAAAATTAATTTTATTATTATTATAATAAATATATAAATGTCTTAATATATTGTATTAAGCTAGACTATGTTATATTAATGTTAAGAAATATAATACGAATGTACAGGCGCCGAGACAAACCAACACCGGTTTTTGGTGGCAACGCAACAAACTGTACAAATTGATTTTAACAATAAACGTTTTATTATTATTTAGTATTACAAAGATGAAATCGGTCATCTGACTTGTCCGCTATGTCTGTAGGATCGCTGCGAGACTGCAAACGGCGGCTGCAAAACTTTCGAAATTAAAATTACATCTTGTATAATACTTGTAATTTTTATAATTGGTTGTTTCAGGCGTTACTTTGCGGAAATCCATATTAAAGTTAATTATTAAAAATTATTTTGCTTATAATTCCCGCTACATTAGGTAGATGAAGGATAATAACCTTCACCAAAATTTAATAACTTTTGTCGGCGCGTTTCGCCACTTCACGTATCCTGATGATGCCACTTGTAATTTTTGCTTCAATATGTTTGCCAATATACCAATACAATGTGTTTTTTTTTTTAAATATATAAATGTAATAATAAATATTTTAAATTAATTATATAGTGGTTCAGATTTTTTCAAACTTATTCAACTCATATCACACAATTCGTACTTAGTCACGCCATCTATTGGCAATAAGCGTAATCACTACAAGTTCATCAAATTTTAGCTTATTTATTATTTATATTAATATTTATTATTTTACACAGAATCCACTAGCACGACTGAAAACAAACTTCATTTTCAACAAAGCACGTCGTTATTAAAAATGAAAAATTAAAAAATATATAAAACCGAAAATATTTTTTTTTCACACAAAACTTTTTAAAACCATTAATAAAATATTATTATTAAATATATCGAAAAAAATGAACCAAAAATCGGCTTATATCGTAAAAAAAAACTTGACCCCGACGTGATTTGAACACGCAACCTTCTGATCTGGAGTCAGACGCGCTACCGTTGCGCCACGGAGTCGGTGACGGGCGATACGAAAACAACCACTATACCATACTACTATACTCTTAATAAAAAAACCGCCTTTATTACTTCATATAAATACATATATCGAAAGCTTTACATAATAATAATTTATATATTGTATCAAAATAAAGGCATTTTCTACCAGTACCTTTGGGAAATGTTATAAATAGTGCAGAAAAAAAGAAAAAATAATACACAAATAA
This sequence comes from Tineola bisselliella, assembly GCA_028551675.1. Classification (NCBI taxonomy): domain Eukaryota; kingdom Metazoa; phylum Arthropoda; class Insecta; order Lepidoptera; family Tineidae; genus Tineola; species Tineola bisselliella. Next base: position 17,216 of record JAPWLS010001548.1, read on the forward strand.
CTTAGATTATTAATAAATAATTACATTCATTATCACCTCAAAAAAAAACAACGTTATTTTCATCAAAAATCAGATAATAGCTTAATATATAGGACATTTACAAACCTAAATCACACATATAAAACATTTAATATGTACAAATGGATACAGATTGGACTTTGGACTGGAAGAAACAACCATTAGAAAGGGATAACTATATTCTTATCGTGTCGAAGTTGAGGCATGTATGAAAGGGATGCAGATATCTCCTTTGCCATTCACGACACCGCAATCGCTTCTCTTTCTATCGCTTGTATACCTACAAAAACTGTATCCATTTTGTAACTAGAAGAAAAGATTTCGCATACGTTTGATTCGACATTACTTCTCTAATATATTTTAATTTCAATAATTCCTTTGTAAGCCATGACGTCTATAAAATCATTAATTACAACACATACCTGTCACACCGATCTGCTTTCTCGGTGAGAGCATCTACTTCGTCCCGATAAGAAGCAGACTTTCTCGCCTCCGTGAACCATTCCTGGCTGTCGGCTCGGAGTTTTGTCAGCATGAGTTTCGTATGCTCCAACTCTTCACGGCATTCCGACAGCTGCTCGGACTTCTCTTCTCTATGAAGAAGAATATTATTACCAATATAACCAAGTTAAGTTAAGCACTGGTCCACTGGGCCACTATTAACACTCAAAAACTCCTTAGATAGGACGCGGTGTGCTTGACGGGCTCATTAAGTAAAGTGATTAATTTTTTTCTAATTATATCTAAGATGAAAATCAAAATCAATCTTTTTTATTGGAATGTTTAGTAATAGAATTTTGTTTTTCCAATTTAAATCAGACTAAAAATTAAAAGACTTCATAGAACCTATAATTGCTGTGCCTGTGAGATGTTTGTGAGGTTTAAGTTATATCTCAATTTACCTTTGACTGGTTATTTCCAAATAGTACTTTTAACTTTTAAAAGACAAGAGCAGTCATTTAGTCAAAATGTCGTGCAGTCATATGACCCTAAACAATTTCAGTAAGTAAACATTAACATATTACTTGTTTTTTTTTTTGACATGAGCGTTTACGTGTGAATTAAAATTTTATAATTTCTTATTGGACTGCTACTAGAATACTCGACATTGGCAGAATTGTTTTTAATCGATATCTGAGGGCAATAATAAAAGAAGAACATATTACATGTTACACTTTGGGTTCTACGTAGGGTTCATAGGGAAATCGTTGAGGCTTGTTCCCGGGAAATTAAGCTTCTATAAAATTATAAAATAAAATTGTTTGCGTTTGTCGTTTGTTTTAAACGTGGCGGGGCGGCACGGGCCAAAGCATCCTTAACTACTTCATCACTTAATCTAAAAGTAACTACTTCATTGATAATATTAAGACATTTTTGATCGGATACGCTGAAAGAGAATATAATCGTCTATATCCTGGCACCACAACTTTGCCCGAAATGACCGAAAATGAGTCGTAAGTGGTAGAAGAAGCAAGCCCATCAGAACCTGAACGCGACAGCTTCGAAACTCAATTAGAAAAATCAATTAAAAGCGTTTCGACAAATGAGAAGGCAAGTGCAGTGGCGCTGTCAAATCTACAATAAAGAAAGAGTTCTTACTACTGGGAAGAGATCACCAAATCCAAAGTTAAGTCTACTACAACTGAAAATGATAGTGTTTTCAATTTCAGGAAATGTAGTTGATAAAATAAGGAACCGGCTGTCTGATAAAGCTATAATGCTTTAGTTTTTCCAACCACTGAATTTGTTGATTAATTACATTATTTGAACCGAAAAATATGCAAAAACGTACGTAAGTGTAAATTTCTCGACAACCCGAGAAGACCCGAGAAATTAGCTTCGAGAATTCTCGAGACCCGAGAAATTGATAAGCTCGAGAAATCATGAACCCTAGTCCTACGTGACAGGCATCACCTAGTGTGGGACCATCAAAAACCATATTTGTTATATTCCTGAATAATAAATAAAAAATTAAATAGTTTCCAAAACTAAAAAACACGCGCGCTAGCTTTATCTCTTTTACTCCACTACACAGGATCTATAAAAGAATTTATAAATCCTGGCGGTCCTAATAAGGATAATGGGAAACTGTTATTAAATTAGTGCATTGTCATCGATCCTTAATACGTATGCAAAGTTTCAAATTAATCAGACTTCTGGAAATTGGCGAAAATTATGCTCAAAGATTCCGTTACATACATACATACATACAACCCAAGCTAATATTAAATAATAATAATAAATAAATAAAAAAAGCGTGTTAATAAAATAAAATAAATATTACTTACAGTTCTTGCCTCTGTTTCCTGAGCCGAGCCTTCCAATCAGCGAGCTCCACAGCCAAGTGCTGATTCTCGCTCTGATTTGGTATATTCTGCGTAGACCTGCTCTTCTGTTCGACCGCCTCATTCTCGCATAGGCCCTCGTTTAGGACCAGCGAGGCCCAATTCTGAAGATAATGATCACGCTCTTTCGCCAACCTCCGCATATGGTTGTACATCAACGGCGATTGGAATAGATCTATAGCCTCCGATGTTAGTACCACCGACTGCATGTCTGTCACCTGGAATTATTAATTGATCTGCATTAAGGTTTAAGACATTTATTTTCTCAAAAAGAACTATATTAAATGAAATGAAAATCGTCTATTAGCATAGGCACTAAAGGCGTGCGCTTGCTCATCGTCAGAATCTATAATGGCTTCGGAAAGGCGTATGACGAGAAGAAGGACCACAAGAAACTCGTCAATCGTAGCCTGTACATAAAATAATTAACAAAAAAAACTGAATTTTCATTCAGAAAAAAAAAAGTAAATAACATTACATAAGTCACATAATTCTCAATAATACATAATTCACAAGAATTAAATTTAGATCAGATCCACGGTGCAACCACACAGGTATCAGCAAATAGAAATGGAGAAAAAAAAATAGAAATTCACTTAATTGAGAGAAAAATAAAAAATAATTATAAATAAACATAACATAAGTAGAATATTCATGACAAGGCATTCAACCTCATTATATGTTTTTTTTTAATTCACATTTAAATTTAATTATATTTTTAATATTAGTTATATTAATCGGCAATTCATTATAGGCCTGCGCTCTTTCCACCATAACACTTCTTTTTCCATAGCTAGTTCTAGCTCCCAGGATTTTCATCTGATCTTTACTCCGCATTAAGTTTACCATAATTAAGTTATTATATATATAAAATTTATTTTACACGTTTATTTTCGCGACAAAGGTCTATATAATAAAAAAATAAACCGTAATTATTTCTTTTTAAATTAATTTAATAGATTTTTATAAGTATATATTTGTATATGTATGTATATATATATGTTATAGTAATCTTATTTATTGATGTATCCCTCCCTTCACACTTTGTCTTAATAAATATTTAAAGGTTAGCTGGTAGAAAATTCTACTAGCATTAAGCCCGCCTTGTACACAAGTACCAAGTAATTAAATAAATAAATATTTCAATTGTGAACCAACTACGTACAAGCCCAAGTTTATGACGAGTTTCTTATGGTCTTCTTCTCGTCATACGCCTTTCCGAAGTCACGGCAGAGTCTAATGACGAGCAAGTGTACACCACCTTTAGTGCCTATGCTAATAAACGATTTTCATTTCATTTCAAGGTCGCTTCATTAGAATTTGTGTATTCTATAGCCCGTAAAAATACCTATAGCCCAGTAGTGCAATGTAAATAAAAGCCGATGTTACGTAACCGTAATTGGTGGCGTTTAGTGTCCGCGAGAACTCGTTGAGAAATCCGTCATCCATATGCGAAGTATTGTCCAAATATTAGTTTGACACAGTTCTATTTAATTCGCTTTTAAATTGTAGGTACTTATAAATACATACATATCGCATATATAGATACTAAACGAAAACCATAATATTATATGTAAAATGTCCCCTCCCCCCTTTCCTCCTCTCGCTAAGCCACTGCTGTCGTCTCTTTCTATTACATTTTAATAATAATAAGACCGAAAGAAACAAAACACGATTTAACTAACTCTTTTTTAAGTAAGTTCGAATTTTAAAATTCAAATGTACTTTAGTAAGAACAAAAATATTCAAGGTTGTACCGCACAGGATTAGTCACCAAATAATGCCGCAATTAAGGCCCGTGTGCTTATCACGAATTTTAGTCTGGCTTTCGAACCGAGTTCGCTTCAAGCGATTTGTATGGAAATTTGAGCAGCGCCACCGCGTGCGGATTTGGAACTACAATATTTTATATACTTTTTGTTAATTTTCGAACGTCTCGATCTTTCGTTCATTTGATAGATTGCTGGTGCTCGTTAGTCGTTAGTAAAAATTCATGATCCCGATTGCTAACGGATCCGTTTTACTTGTGACAGTTCGATTCGAAAGCCAGACTAAATTCGTGATAAGCCCACTGATCATTACTTACTAGTGTAGAATTTGCACTTAAATTCGGATTTCTCAAGTTTGATTCCAATCAGTACAACTTTCTACATTTGCCTTAGCTTCAAGGAAAATACGCAACACTACAAAGAGTTTTTATTCTAACCGAAAGAAAATAAATTATTAAAATTACGTGATTTTCCGATAATTATGAAACATAATTTTTTGATTGCGTTTACATTGAAATTAATTTGCAAATATGTTTTGATAACAATTTCTTTATAATTAACGCTCTATATCAGCCATTCTCAAAGTGGTGTTCCGCGGAATTACGTACATTTACATTGCAATATGATTATTCATAAATACATATAAATCAGTTTTTTATAATTATATTAAGGCTTTTTCCTTCGCCAAAAAAGTTTGAGAACCGCTGCTCTATATACTTCACTTCAATATATTAACACAGTAGGTGACAATCGCAATTTTACAGGAGAGCGATTTAAAGTTGTCAATGCGCATAGTTTGTGTAGATTTTTCGTATCTCAGAAACCATTGAGAAAAAATACCAAAATGTTAGTTCCCACTATGTCAATAAGACCCGATGATAAAAATGTGGGTTTCAAATTAAACTGGAATACAAGTTTAATAACGACTTTCAATATCTTTCTCTCTCTTTCTCGTGTTTCGTCTCTTTCACCCACTTGCGTTCCGTTTTACTCTAACCCCACATATATTATACTAGCTGTTGCCCGCGGCTTCGCTCCCGTTAAGAAGTATTATTATTAATTAGGTATAGTTTTTGCGGCTTTATTTTTGTTTAGCGTGTGTAAAAACGTCTTCATCATAGTAACTCCAATCTTTAATTTCAGTTCAATAAGTCGAAAATCTAATAAGATTTATACAAACTTTCATCCCCTATTTTATCCCCTTAGGGGTAGAATTGATCAAAATCCTTTCTTAGCGGATGCCTACGTCATAACATCTACCTGCATGCCAAATTTCAGCCCGAACCGTCCAGTGGTTTGGGCTGTGCGTTGATAGATCACTATGTCAGTCAGTCAGTCACCTTTGAGTTATATATATTTAGATATTTTTTACATATTTCCTATAAATACTTAATCTACATACCTGCTTTATATATTCAACAATATTATGCTGCAAATCGACATCCAGTTCTTTGATTCTCGTTATAAACAATTCCTTGTTCGGGCACTGGACGGCAGCACCGAGGAGCAACAGCAAAAGCAGCTTCATATTCTCCAATCCGTCCCTCGTCTCCGGAGACTTGCCCAAACAAATGCATTCCGGAATAACCAACAGTGTCATGGAAAGCTCTTCCTCATACAGGCTCTTGATGTTTTTTATTATAGCGTCGAAATTCTTCACCCGCCCGAGCAGAAGGGCTTGGTCTTCTAAGCCACTGAGTTTTGTTATATGGTGTGCTGGCTCCGGGTCTATTTGTAAATATATCTGGTGGAGGATGTCGCCGTCGAACAGTGAGGGGAAGTCGGATATTGATTGAGGATTTGGAAGACATGATTTCAGCTGAAATTAAGCAATATTTTGTTATCACAAGAAACGAAATAAAACATGTTAAGCTAGTATAAACTACAATTAACAAATTAACAAAGCATTTTACACTATGAATGAAGCTGCAAATGACAGTCTGTGAAACCTGATTATATCTGATAGTTAATATTATTATAATATTTATTGTTGAAGTGAGTAGAGGGCGCTGTCGTCGTTGCTGCGTATCGTTGTATTGATAAATACAGTTGTATTTTGACAAGTCCAAGTGTTCCAATAGGAATCTACGGATAACGTTAGAAAATAGAAATAATATTGGAATAGGTCAGAAATCTTCCTTAACACTAGATTTACCAGACCAGTCAAAATGACTGGTCCTGCAAGATCAAATTAAAATTCCTACTGCATCTAACATTTTCTTTAATTCTTCTAATCTTCTTTAATCTATAACAGAAGAATTAGTTTTATGAACTTTATATTATTTTATATATATTTGTAACAAATATATACTTTTTTTGGTTTTGATAGAAATAGGTATATTTAAGTTGGTAAATCTAGTGTTAAGGTACGACTATATTTTATTTGTTCTAAATAAATTGATCCATATATCATTTCAGTCACAGACAGTTTAAAATTAGAACACATATTTTATTATTCCTCTATTCAGAAAATTAAGTACACACGACGATTTTCAAATGGATACAGTTTTTGTAGGTATATAAGCGATAGAAACGATCACACACCAGCGTTTCACGCATGCCTCAACTTCGACAGGACAAAAATATAGTTATCCCTTTCTAACGATTGTGTCTTTCAGTCCAAAGTTCAATCTGTATCCATTTGAAGATCATCGACTGTACCCCCACCGAACGCAAATCAAGCCTGAGTAAGCAGAAAGCTGAATACTATATAAAAATTCAAAGTAAGCTTATTCAGCGAATTAAGCTTAAATTATGATGTAATATGAGACACAAATAATGGTTTCAAATTACTGTGAGAATAACTTTTGTATTCCATTATAATAAGTGTAAATTATATCTTCTAATGTCTTTACTAATAGTCAGTCTAAAATAATATGTAACTATCAAACTATTTACGCTGGTTAAATTTTTTTGTGTCAACTGACGACTGTCGAGTGTGAACTTTCTCACAGATATTAAATATTGTAGTTAGTACCTAGATAATTAAGTTTTTTTAGGTTTGATTAGGTACCTTACAGGTCAGAGCCAGGGTGGGGCAAGTGCCCCACCTTGCCCCACCCTGGCTACGCCCATGTATGGGACCCATCACTTAACTATTATATGACAAAAATCGATTATTAATTTTAAATTTAAGTATTAAGTTTTTAGAAAAACTTATGTAAAATAATATTGCGGATTAAAATGGATTAAAAATATAATTATCACAATGCATTGTGGCAATCAAAAGATCAGAAGTAACAAGAAAGATGACACTGACAGACTAAACGTCAAAACCCCAAATCTTCTTAAATAAGTATTTTCGATCTGTAGAACCTCTACAAGTTAATTAATATTATAATTATGTCCAAACTTTAGTTTTAGTTAATTGTTTGTTTAATTGTTATTTAGATAAGCTAAGTCATACCAATTTATTAGTATGATAACACAAACTATATACTAGTGATAAATCATGATCAGAGGCGGCTCGTCCTAAAGAGCGCTGGTGCAGTGCACTCCCACGAAAATTTTCAGCGGCGTAGATATAAGTAATATAATATACTATTGTATAGGCATAGTAGAATAGAATGAATGTAATGTAAGGATAGTGTGTATTATGAAGAAATATAGATTACTTCTGTAATTTTCGTGGGAGTGCACTGCACCAGCGCTCTTTAGGACGAGCCACCTCTGATCATGACCATCTAGATTGAAAATCAACAATCACTAGCTGTTGCCTGTGACTTCGTTCACATAGTAATGAAGATATAAAGTACTATGAAGTTTAAATTTTAACATGAAAAATTAGTTATTGTGACATAACTGTAATAGTAGGCATATGGTATAGCAAACTTTTTTGTAGATATTGATGTCCTCTATAAAACTGTAGTACATCACTTTGCTCTTTTGTCAATAATTTCCGCAGCATTTTTTCACACTTTGAGTTACATTATAGAAGTTTTCATACGGATCCCTAACGTTTTCCAAAATATTCTATAGCCTATGTTCATCAGGGATAATGTAGGTATTTAATGGTAAAAGAATTTTTCAAATCGGTCCAGTAGTTTGGGAGCCTTATTCAATGAAAGGTTTTGTGGATTTTACTTTTAATTAATATTTAAGAAAGAAAAACGAGGCGCGTATAAAGTGGCTTTTATTCAAAGATAACATTTTGACAGTTATAGTTTTTAAATATAAATACGACCAGAGGCCTTTACATTAAAGTGAATATTAAAATTATATATTTAAATTCTATTTCTTAACATTCAATACATACAAACAATCAAATGTTTTCTCTTTATATATTAGTATATAGATAACAATAAACTATTTATAATATGACCTAGAATCCGTGAGTCAAATTTTCTCATATTGATATTTTCATTAAGCATTCACAGCATTATTGTGTAGGAAATGTTATGAAGACGACAAACAATAGATTGATTCACTATGAGAAATAGTTTTTATATTATGAAAAAATATTTGTTGATTGTTTATATTGTTTAATATTCGAATTTAAAACTAAATAATAAATAACATGCCATTGTTTAAGGACGTTCTAATATACGTCCAAATTTAAACTTACAAGTTAAGACAAAGCGAATCGGAACTGTTATTGGACTAAGCACAAATCGTACCTAAAGTTGCGAAACTTTGTTCACTCAAGTAGAACATCTTAAAAACAATTGTGTCGCAATAACACAACATTAATAACTATTATAACAAACTTTAATACACTGTATGGGATCCCACACACGCGTTCATTCACCTGGAACGTCTCACGGCTCACTTTTATGCATATAAAAATAAAGGGGCTCGCTTACCCATGATACGAGGGGGCCGCTTAAAAAATCCTCAATCTCCGACGCTGTTGCGGCCATCCTAAATTTATGTTAGGATAAATTTGGCCGACTTCTCTCAGTTTGGTGTGCGCGCATTGCATCGAAGCGGCCTGCAATGTCGTTTCGAGACGAAATCTTACTAAACATCTGCTGGAAAATCGAGAAAACCGCAAAACAACGAGTTGACACTGCGACGAAGGCCACTTGACACTGTATTGTCAGATGAAAATTTCAAAAATACAGTTTTAAAGTAAACACAAAGATTATTTACTATATGATATATCCAATAAATTTTTGCTATTAAATTAAAATTTAATAATATATAACAGTAGTTATGTTAAAAATTTATAAAATTGAAATAGTCTGGTAACAAACAAAAGCAAGGTAATGTTAGTAGCAACAACTAGATGTCGCTATTAACCATAAATGTAATAAATGAAACAAGTCATCGATAGATGGCGTAAAAATTAAAGTCATTACAGGGTTTGAAAGAGACAGATGATAGAATGAAATATGGAACCAAACAATCTTGATCGTTTCGGCCAGTGTTTGCCGCGCGTTCGAGCGGGGTTACTGTGGCTATTTACGTGGGAGTCTGAACGTCGTGCGTGAATGAAAATTGTTCATCTTTAAATAAATACTGTGTTAAATTCTTATTATTGTGTTCTTGTTTACTTAAATACCATTGTGATCTCAGTTGTTATCATAGATTGTAATAAGATTTAAAGTTTTTCGTTAGTATTATTTTAGTGACCGTGTGTGTTCTTGTGTTTTGTTTTTTCTATATCCGTGTGTATTGTGTTCTTAAGACTGTTTTAAGACTATAATGACGTAAGTATGTTTGCCATGCAACTTATCTTATTAGAATTATATTACAATGAAAAAATTACTATAAAATTACCTGTAGATTGGTCTTATGCTCGTTGAGTGCGGTCTAATTGCCTGTTTTATTGTATAGTTAACATAATCAAATAATTTACAAGGTTTCCTTACACAATATTTACAATAACTAGTTGTTAATAAGTCTTGTTTTCTTTTTAGTACAATATTTAAACGATAGATTTATATATTTATTTTTTAACTTTATTAATAGTAATTCTGTATGTACTATATATTTTTAATAAATATAATATAGGTATAATGAAAGTAACTCGTAAAAATTGCTTCGAAAGTTATGAAATTGTTTAAAATGTTTGGAATTTGTGTTTCGGAACGCAGCGGTCGGCTCTAACAGGACTTTCATAATCACAATTCCATGTGCGTCTGTCTACCTTACAAATACGAATCCGTAATTAATGATTATTCTACTCGTAACCAGTCTTGATCCTTTGTTAGAAATTTGAGATTATGAATGGTGGAGTAAAAAAAGATTGAATTGAATATGTACGAGTATACAACACTATTTCTGTAATTTTAAGCAACTAAATTAAGTTCGATTACAAGAATATTTGCACATGTTATTCTAACATAAAAAAAACATTAGGTTAGAATTTTGTCTTCGCGGTATTTTTCATTATAGTATGTATAAAAAATAATTTATGTTAATTATAAAAATAATTAGTGTATCGTTGATTCCTCGAAGAAATTATTAGACAAGATAGGTAGTTAGGAAATAATATATATTTTTGTTTATGTTTGATTGATCTCAGAGAAAAGAAGTTCCTTTTAATAATAATATTACATACTGTAGTTTTCGATGGTCCTACACTAGGCATTGCCTGTCACGTGGGACCCATCACTTACAGAACTTTTAATTATTAACATTATTTAACTTATGTTAACACTAGATTTACCAGAGCAGTCAAAATGACTGGTCTTACAAGATCAAATTACAATTCCTACTGCGTGTAACATTTTCTGTAATTCTTCTAATCTTCTTTAATTTGAAACAGAAGAATTAGTTTTATGAATTTTATATTATTTTACATATATTTGTAACAAATATATACTTTTTTGGATTTGGTAGAAATAGGTTTATTTAAGCTGGTAAATCTAGTGTTAATAATATTATAATTAATGTTATAATTATGTTTTTGTTTTTACGTTAAGGCTTTTATATAAAGTATAAGTTATATATATATAGTTTATATACGATTTTTTTTTCAGTCTCGATATTTAGAAAAACGAATCAGGCAACACTAGTGTTGTATGCTCTCTTCCGACTTGAAGACGTTTATTTTAATTCGAATAGTGATAACATAAATGCAATTTATTATAGAACAAACCACTCGAGCCACGTCTCACTAATATAGTGCCATAAAAATGCGATTATTGTAATAAAAATGATTAATATTCAATGAAGATGGCTTCTCTAATTCCTTGTTTGGCGCACTACCTACGTGTTTAAATGTAATTGAAAGTGTGTTGCATTTATTGTGACCATATTTTTACTATTGTCAGTAAAAATTAATAAAAAATAAATGGGTCGAGCGAATTCGTAACCAAAAACGTATTTAAAAAAAGAATGGCGACGTTTTCTCTTAGTAGACAAATATGGCGGCCGTTAACTAGTAGTTTTTGTGTTCCACACGTAAACTGAATGTAAAATTAAATACAATTTAAACAGTTCGAAAGTGACTCAATATTTTCTTGGATTATATTAACAATTGATAACATTAAAATGGTAAAAATGAACAGCTTATAAGAAATATTGATTTTCATTATTAAATACTAGCTTTTACCCGCGGTTTAGCTCGCATTTAAGTCATTAAATAAGTATCAGAGATCATTTCAATAGAACTATACTCAATATTTTACTATAGTCAGTTGGAAACTATAGTAAAAAATAATTTATTTTTTAATAAAAAGTATCCTATGTTATTTTTAGTACCTCCAAAAATATGTGTACAAAGTTTCATGATGGTTGGTTAAGTAGTTGTTGTGTGAAAACGTAACAAACAAACTCACATTCACATTTATAATATTAGTAGGGATGTATATTTTAACTTATAATCTGTTGTCTTACATATTTCTTAAAATAAATATATTGTGACGTTACTCAAGATGGTCGAGTATTAGATTTTAAAAAGATAATTTAATCAAAATCTATTCTCTATGGACTTGTCTATGGTTGTATAGAACTATCACTTTAATGTGTTATTATAAATTGAAATGAATTGTGGCCTTGGAAATGCGGGCCGAAATCGCTCTTCCGCTAGTGGCCGGCTCATATCCTGTAGTAATTAAGTTCCGCTAGGATTACCAGATTAATTCGATAAACACGCTCGGTAAATGTTACCGATAAAATTATTTGTGTTAATTTCTACAAAATTACTCATATAACGCGATTTGTTATGGCATTATATCGCCGGGTTCTATTATATAGCAATTTTACAGGAGAGCGACTCAAAGTTGTTATTGTACATATTTTGTGTAGATCGTTGTTGTGCAGTATTACCCCGCTTTACGCGACCCCGTTTCACTATAACGCGAAATTCAAATTTATTATTAAATTACGCACTCTGCGTATAAACATAATGTAGTCATCAACTTCTCTATGGTCGCGGGAATTTCAGTTAACGCGATTTTTTCCCGAACGTATCTCTCGCGTAAAGCGGGGCATTACTGTATTGAGTTTCTCAGAAACCATTGAGATTTTTTTTTATCAGATAAAGAATATTTGGAAGCTATTTGCACAAAAAAAAATGAAAATGACAATATATTACTTCCGGCTTTGTTAATAGGATCTACTGATATGTTGATATATAAATTTACTAGCTGTTGCCCGCGACTACGTCTGCGTAATAATCAAGATATAAAGTACTATGAAGTTTAAAGATGTTTCGTATTTCAGTTAACAGAAAATGCCTATCATATTTTTGTAATAAAGTGGCATTTAACCACAATAATGACACCTAACCTCAAAAATTCAAATAGTTTTATACTGCATATATAAAAATGACAAACTGAAATAAAAATAAATATAGAAAAATTCCAACGGCTGAAACTATAGTCAATTGGTAACTATAGTAAAAAATAATTATTTTTTTAAATAAAAGGTATATGTTACTTCTAGTATAAATTTATTTGTTTATTACAGATTTAAAATTCCAATTTTAATTTAATTTTAAGAAATAGGAAATACTACAGATTACAAGTTAAATAATACAAAAAATACATATAATATAATATATATCTATATATATAAAACTCAAAGGTGACTGACTGACTGACTGACTTAGTGATCTATCAACGCACAGCCCAAACTACTGGACGGATCGGGCTGAAATTTGGCATGCAGGTAGATGTTATGACGTAGGCATCCGCTAAGAAAGGATTTTAATCAATTCTACCTCCAAGGGGATAAAATAGGGGATGAAAGTTTGTATAAATCTTATTAGATTTATTTCATTCATTATTACGCAGACGTAGTTGCGGGCAACAGCTAGTAATATATAAACATAAAACAAACATAAACTTATAATCCTATTAAAGTCAAACGCAATGTGGATTGGATACACATATACGTGATCATAGAGAAGTGACAGTTATAGTGATGTACTACTAGGGATGTATCAATTTTCTTATCGATATTTTTTAAAATTTGTAAAATAACGTTTGAGGCGAGGATAGTTTTTTTTTGACATGAGGGTTTACGTGTGAATTAAAATTTTATAATTTCTCTGAGGCCATTCATAAAAGAAGAAGAAGAGGAACGTTTGAGGCTGTATGGAAATTCGTAATTTGCACTCAAATCAGATGGTTAATTAAGTTTATCTGACTAATATGTGTGACAATTAAGTAATCTAAAACGGTTGACTCAGAAAAGGGTTCGGTTATAATTAAAAATGGGTTGTTGTATTACAGGCTCTAAAACCAGTGTTTCATACAGAAACCTAATACTCCACTCTCTGTAAGCACTTGCGAGTAATAATAGATCCTGAATGCACTTAAATTTAATTAAATTCCATTATCAAAATTGAACGCTTAAAATGTAATTTAGTATCGTCAAAGTCTAGAGGTAGTACTTGGATAGTGTAAAGGAATTTATTAAATTCACTTTCTTCGACTTTTGTGGCGAAGTAGTTGGTAGTATACCAAGGGGGGTAAACCTGCGACTCTTTGAAGGATTATTTGTGGCTCTCGATAAATATATCGGAGTTCCCTTTTCATTTTTGTGCTGTTTATTATACTTTAATACCCCGTTTTACGCGACCCCGTTATGCGCGGTTTCACTATAACGCGAAATTCAAATTACGCGTTCAATTGCCCCGCATTACGCGAAAGAGTGCGTATAAACATAATGTAGTCATCAACTTCTCTATGGTCGCGGGAATTTCAGTTTTTTCCGGAACGTGTCCCTCGCGTAAAGCGGGGCATTACTGTATTTAAAAAAAAAATATCGTTCTGTATGTGTTTCAAAATATGTTTTAAATTACTGACAACAAATATGAAAGACTATAATACCTTCACTACAAATACCTTTTTTGTAGTAGATTAAAAGTTTTGAGTTGATACTATTTATTATTATTATTTTCCCAGTAATCACAAAGTCAAAATTATTTGATGGCACGTCTATGGCCGCATTAAACATTTCTTTGGGAAAATTGGTACGTTAATGCATGAGGCCTTTTGCACGTTATAAGAAATTTTCTTGTGTCTTATGAGAAATGTCTTATAAGACATACAGTCTTATTGAGTGTTATATGAGACCATGTATATTACAAGATTGCAGGAGGACAAAATGCTAATAATATCAGAAATATATTTGCTGATTACTTCGTGTCAGAATCTGGTTCACTTTCTTGACAGGACACTTGTATATAATTCAAGTAATACGGTTAAATAATTAAATAATATGATACAGTTGCCTTTTTCATTTTTTTCCATTATTGGCAAATCTTTGAAATTTTCTATTGACCGACTGATAAGTGTTTGGTGTCGTTGTAAATTTTTAGTGTGGATGTTAAGCCACGTCTCCTGCGCGTGTTTTTTCGAAACATTAGACAAAAACATCGAAACATTGGGGCGTGGCCCACGCGCAGGAGACGCGGCTTTAGGTAGTCGTAGTGAAATAGTGTTTTAATTAGCTTATTCTGCGCCGTTTGTACATCTTTAATATTTGTTTTTGCTCCATTTATAAGGCTTATAAAGAGAAGAGAGAATGTAAGTACTACGAAACCTGATAAATATTAAAAATAAAAGGAATCTGCATTAGACATAATAAAAAATCCATATTTCATCTCGTTAAAGAAGAATTATTTAAATAACGCGAAAACGTAGGTACGTTTTTTTGCAACGGGAGGTCATCAATCATATTGGTATCAGCGGATTGAGTTGCGGCTGATAGACTGACGTGATTGATTGTCACATCCCTACGTACGTATATAAGGTTTACAAAATGCTCTCTAATTTTGTATTTATAGGGGTTAATGGATTATAATGTATATTTATGAATACAGGATGTTCCATAAGAAGTGCAGACATAAAGTAACTCAGGCCTACACCTAGACCTAGGCCAAGTAGTTTTGAAGGATTGATTATATTTACTACCTACATATGTTGTTACAATAAATCTATTAAAAAATAAATACCAAGTAAACATACTTTCCAACACCCTTCCGTGTAACATTGTCCTCAGAACCATAAATATAATAGTCTAGAACAGTGTTTCCCAACATGTTTAACCTTTTCACTGCGGGCCATTTAAATGCAATGCTAGATTTCGGTGCCAAATTTAACGAAAAAAGCTAATTCTTAAATAATTGCAGTAAATAATTATTAGATATAATTTCGCTTGACGAAATCAAATATCAACTGGGTGTTTGGTTACATAGGGGGGAATAAGAATTTTAGAAAGGCTAAGGTGGAGGATGGCACAAAAAAGGTTGGGAAACACTGGTCTAGAATGTTCTAAATTGTTCTATTTATAACTATAACAGTGACAATTCCTACTAATAATATAAATGTGAATGTGAGTTTGTTTGTTACGTTTTCACGCAATAACTACTTAACCGATCATCATGAAACTTTGTGCACATATTTTTGGAGGTACTACAAGTAACATAGACTACTTTTTATTTTTTACTATAATTTCGAACTGACTATAGTTTCAGCTGTTTGGAATCATATTGATTAATTTCTATTGAAATAATCTCTGATGATAATGTCTTAAATGTGAGCGAAGCTGCGGGTAAAAGCTAATAATATTATAATAATAAACAAAAAGTAAACGTTACCCAACTCTACCAAACCTGTCATGCTATCGCGGATGTGTCTTCCCTAGAGATAGGCAGACATCTGATTTGAATAGCCTTTTGTTCCTAATATAGTATTGGTGTTATGTATGCTGATGTGTGAAGGTTGAACATCTGAAATGTTATTTATATAATTTAGTTTTAAATATAAATTGTTGAAATAGCAACACAATTGTTTTTGTCTTTGGTATGTGTAATGTGAGTGATGTCTATGGTGTAGTGTGAAAAGGGGCCTGTACGAAAAGAGTCGACGTGTGCTTTGTAATATGTATTGATGATGTGAAATTAAAGAATGTAACACGGGTTGTGTTCGATGACACGAGCAATGAAGATTTCAAAGTAAAACACTCGGTTGCAAAGAACATGTATAATATATTAAAATGCACACAAGATGATTCAACAGATGGCAAGCTCGGCACGGCACGCTCGCTTGACAGTCTCCATCCGGGAAGCAGTGTTGCCCACATTATTCGTAAAATATTTATTAAAGGCTACAAAAATATATTAAGAAGAAGTTTTGTTTCACTGCCATCCTTATTCAACAAAAATAATTCTCAAATTAATGTACGACATATAATTATTATTGTTTATTAATATTCCTGTATTTTTTGTATTAAGTATTGTGATTTGCATTGTAATATGATTTATAAATTGTTATTCACTTTTTTTCTGAATTAAAATTCAGTTTTTTTTTATTATTATTACTTTATGTACAGGCTATGATTGACGAGTTTCTTGTGATATTCTTCTCGCCATACGCCTTTCCGAAGTCACGGTAGAGTCTAACGATGAGCAAGTGCACGTCTTTAGTGCCTATGCTAATAAACGATTTTCATTTCATTTCATTTCAATATATTACAGGGTCTTATTAACATAGGTAGGGCGAGCGACTTAAAGTTGTTATTGTGCATAGTTTGTTTGTGTGTTAGATTCTTAATTGTTATATTGAGTATCTTAAAAAGTAATTTAAGAAGTGTTGTTTTTTTTTGTTTATGAAATGCATATTTTGAGGGTATTTCAAAAAAATAACCCAAAATGTTAGTTTTGACTTTGGAATTTGATTTCATTGGAGTCTTATTTTTGTCATCTAAAAATATCAAAGAGGGATTGTCAAGTAATTTATCAGGTTATTATAAAACCTTTTAAAATATCTAATAACTAGAGATGTTCCGACTAGTCGGTAAAGCCGACTATCCGGCCACTATCGTAGTCGGCGACTAATCGGCAAAAAGCGCCGACTATCCGGCTTCTTACTTTGTGTCTATTTCTCAATAAAATATATGTGTTACTTCCTTGTAAATAAAATATATTGATGACATTTATCAAACAAAATTAGTATCTTAATTAAAAAACAAATCAACATAATATTTAATGACATATATTGCAATTCTGCGTGATGATATTTGAAACTATCGTCAAACTAGCGAGCTGTAAAACTCAAAAAACTTTTTTTGTTATTTATATTTGTCCACATGTCAGTAGTGATTGAAATTGCAGCGAATCAGCTGTAAACGAAGCGAATCCCCTAAACCGTAGTCGGCTTGGCCGATTAGTCGGCCGACTAGTCGGCTTATTTACAACCGACTAATCGGCTAGTCGGCTAGTCGGCCAAAGTCATAATCGGCACATCTCTACTAATAACACTTTCATGAGTTCAAAGAAATAGCCAAATTTATTAAGTAATGTAAACAGTTAAGTAATTTATATGACATAAGCAGATTGTTCATTATGTAGATGTAGTAAAAAACCGAATACATAACGTATGCACCTAACTACGTCATGCACGAATGGACGAGTTGACCGTCATTGTGGCAGGACTGATGTTTTAAGCATATATTTCACATAGCAACCAACAAAATTAAAAATTACTTTTCTTTTTTTTTTTTAATTGAATTTATGAATCTTCATGATCAAATTGGTAATAGGTGTTGTATATATAATTATCATATATTGTTAAAATACAATATATAAAATGAAACTGAAAATCTTGAGTTATATGTTTTTTTTTTTTCACATCATCCGTTGGTTCCAATTAGAACGCTTGGACTTGTCAAAACACAATTGTACTTGATAATACAATAATACGCAGCAACTGTAATAGCGGCTTGTTCACTTTAATAATAAACATTATCTTACTATTTAGACTTATTATGGTTTTTCTACTCCTCAGTAGATTGCGGAATTCCTCGTATTTCTTGCGCGGAAAGCAAAGAAGAGGTGTTTGATTTGAGGTTACAAAAACAAAAAACCGAGCCATGCTCGGTCAACCAGGTACTAATAATATTAACTACCAAATATAATAAGTTTTCACAGACTGTCATTTGCAGCTTCATTCATTTGTTTTATACGTGTTTTAAGTTTGACATCATCTGACAAGTTATTATACAAGTTTACGCCGTTACAGAGGAAGCTATTTGAGTTTATTTTATTATATACTAGCTTTTACTCGCGGCTTCGCTCGCATTTAAGTCATTAAATAAGTATCAGAGATCATTTCAATATAAATGAATCAATATGATTCCAAACAATTGAACAGTTGGAAGCTATAGTAAAAAATAAATTATTTTTTTAATAAAAAGTATCCTACCTATGTTACTTCTAGTACCTCCAAAAATATGCGTACAAAGTTTCATGATGATCGGTTAAGTAGTTGTTGCGTGAAAATGTAACAAACAAACTCACATTCACATTTATATTATTAGTAGGGATGTCATGTAGAATATATATTTAACAGCTAGTCCCACGAACTTGACGTTTGCGTTTAATAGTATGGGAAAGAAACGCCGGACAAAGGTGGTAGGTAATTTTACTCAATTCTTATTTACTAAGGAGTTTTTAAAACATATTATAATTATGTTAAGTAAACACTTATTACAGCGAAGTCTTGGAATTAAATCGGTTTTAGTTTAAAATGAGCTATTTTTTAATCATATTCATTTGTTTTTATTACTCCGCTTCCCATAATACTTGGGTTGCAGGTGTTCTATACTAGTCTTTCCCAAAGCGGGCGATAACGCCCCCTTGTGGGCGCTGGAGGCCTCGAGGGGGGCGGTAAGGGTTTTAAACTTCTGGTAGGGCTAAATGTTATTGAGGTTTTTAAAGTAAAAAAGGGGGGCGCTACAAAATAACTGATTTTCAATGTGTCGGGCGATTAGGTTGAACATTTAGACCCGAAAAAGCAGTACATATTTTGTGGTGTATTTTGATTGAACGTAAACCATGAACGGCGGGAGTTAGTAGTATAAACTGGCAAAATAATAATAATACTTCTGCATAAGTTCAATGTCTGACTTTTGATGGACTTTACTACTGATTCTTAATTTCTACCATATTTCCAAACGTTCGACTGAATCACCCGGTTTATGTATATTAAAATTATATAGTATTCGAACACTACTATGTAGTATTCGAATACGCGACTACTATATTGTCTATTGCTTTAAAAATGACAGTTGAGCTGCATCATTCTATTTGTGAAAATTTTTGAATTGAATTTTACGTTTAAGTATAATAATATAGAAATATATAGAAATAACATAAAATTTTATGAATGAACTATAAAAAATGTCAATAAACCTCAAATTACTTTAAGCGTTCTAACCAGAACCAATTCTACACATGCGTTAGTTAACCCCTGAAACCCTAATAAACCGCGTAACAGTACCTCATAAAGAGGAAAAAAAGAAAAAGACACGCTCGTAATGAAATGCTCATAAAAAATCTTTATATCCGTTACAACTTCCTGACAAACTGAAAACGATTGGGGTTCACATTCTAAATTTAAAAATTTAAAATAGGAACGTTTATAAATATAAAAAAAATGAATCTAGAGCGGGTAAACTATAGTTGAATCGTTTGCTTGGAATGCTGGAGATCTGGAATAAAAATATATTTGTGGATATTTCCTATGCTTGCTAGCATAGACAAATTGGTCTATTTACTGCTATACCCTGTCTTTAAACCAAACTAAGTACAGAATTGGTTGACTGGCAGAGGCGGCTTTTGTTCCGCCTTATAAGCAATAAATAAACAGATTTTGGATTTGATTAAGTTCATTTTTTTATTAGGAAAAACAAATAAAAAAATCAAGTATTTTAATGATTCTTTATTATTCATGTATTTTGTTGCATAGGTTGCACTCTTTAGTTAACCACCTTGGGATACACGACATTTTTTGTTTTATTATCAGGTGCAAGAACAAACAACGCAGATGGTCTTCCGACCCGTGAACATGCCACATATAATTGACCATGGGAAACACATGGATTTTCCAGATTCAGACCACAAACTTTCAAAGATTGGCCTTGTGATTTGTATTTGTTTAGTTGTCATTTCCGTTTTGTTATTCCATCTCAGATATGTTTTTGGTATATCACGTTTTATAATGACTTTTGTTGCATTATGAATAAAATATAAATGCAGTTTTAACATGAAAAGCTGTTTATTTTCAATCACAATGACATAATTGGCAATAGTATTTTAAGACTAGAATATTAATTATGTAACATTACTCCTCCTGAAAGCTCAATATCCGAAACGCGCAGGAGGTTTACGTCGTTGTGTGGAACGACGTGGTGCCTCGTTTAATGCTGCAGACGTTGAGGGTTGAGGCTCCCGCTGTTCAAGATTCTACTGTTGAGCGTTAGGAGACCCAGCTGATTTGTCTCCGTGTCCATCTGATAAACTTTGTTGTGTGATTTGAGTTGATGCACCAGGTTGATAAGTCATCGCGTCCGGTAAAACATGATCATTGACGTCACCCCTACCTCGTTTTGATCCACGACTATAATAGGAATAATTCTTCGAATTCTTGTTGTTACTCACAGTATCGTTTTTCGCTTTCAAACTGTTATCATTATGAATGACATCATTATCATCGTTGTTCTCATCGTTAGTTTCCCTTTGCCTAAGTTGATCAGAGTGTTTTCGTTTGATTACTCCATTGTTCATTTCAACTTGATAGGAGTAAAACTGGGAAGTAGCCGGAATAACGAGACGAGTGTGCCCTGTTATTTTGGACAGAGCACATTCGTCTCCTCAAGCCGGCATAGTGGACATCTGTCTGTGGTAACAGTTGTCTATGCTCACGGACGGCACTCTAGCTTAACATCAGGCGGAGTGTGGTCATATGCTGGGCTATTATTTAAAAAAAGAACGAGAGGAATATACTCTGTCAACCTTAAACGACTACTTGTTTTTAAAGTAATGATAATAATAAATTTTTTATTGCATAAAATAACAAAAGGCGAACTTAATGCCTTCAGGCGTTTTCTACCAGTTAACCTTTGGGAGATGTGCAGTGATGTCGTTTTTTTTTACTAATTGGGTATCGATTTTCCAAAACGAAAACTGCAATGTTTTTACTTCGGTTAAGGGCTGGTAAGTCAATTCTCAAAAAATTAAGTCATAAACTATAGTAATCTTATTGATAGCTTTTGTGTGATATAAACTAGTCGACGGCCTTAGAGGCTTAAGGAAAGCCAGAAGAAAAAATTACAGACTAAGGGCCAGTAATTCAATTCTAACTTAAACTAGATTGTAAACTAATAACTGTAATTACTAATAAGGAATCTATGAAATCATGTACAATTAACAAAAGATTGAATTACCGGTCCCTTAGAAAGAAACAAGTGAATCACGAGCATGACACTCTGATATTCATAGCTATAAACAAAAAAAAAATTATATCAACATGCCACGTTCATTCTGAAACGGCTTCACAAAAGTTTTAAAAAAAGGGAAAACAATTTTTTTGTTTGTTTTTAGTCTGAAAAAAGTATATGAAATATTGGTTGAATCGAAGTGGACGCGGTTATTTTTTTAAATTAAAAATCTGGTTATTGAATTTTAATATTTGCGGCGCTTATATTTTTGATGGAAATTCAAACTATGTGAAGTTATACAGTCCAAATCATCCCTACTAATATTATAAATGTGAATGTGAGTTTGTCTGTTACGTTTTCACGCAACAACTACTTAACCGATCATCATGAAACTTTGTACACATATTTTTGGAGGTACTAGAACTAACATAGGATACTTTTTATTAAAAAAAATATTAATTTTTACTATATTATCCAATTGACTATAGTTTCAGCTGTTTAGAATTTTTCTATAATATATTTATTTTTATTTCCGTCTGTCATTTTTATATATGCAGTATAAAACTATTTGAATTTTTAAGGTTAGGTGTCATTATTGTGGTTAGATGCCACTTTATTACAGAAGTGTGATAGGCATTGTCTGTTGACTGAAATATGAAACATTTTTAAACTTCATAGTACTTTATATATTACTACATACTATTATTACGCAGCGGGCTAGTACAGTAATACCCCGCTTTACGCGACCCCGTTATGCGCGGTTTCACTATAACGTGAAATTCAAATTTATTATTAAATTACGCGAAAGAGTGCGTATAAACATAATGTAGTCATCAACTTCTCTATGGTCGCGGGAATTTCAGTTAACGCGATTTTTTCCGGAACGTGTCCCTCGCGTAAAGCGGGGCATTACTGTAGTATAATATTTTAATACAAGTAATAAAATCATATATCTAACTGTAATCATTGTTTTATAAAGTAAAACCGTAGTTTAATCTGAGAATTGACTTAGTTTGTTGGGTGGAACTGAGATTGTTCCTCCGGGTACATGTTCCCTCACATAAGTTTAGTTCTGCCCCAGGGATGAAGGGTGATAAAGGGCTTACAAGCAAAATTATTGTTTTGGTCCGTGACTGGTTGTTTTTGAGGGGACTTTATTTTAAACTAGCTGTTGCCAGCGAATTCGTTCGCGTAATAATGAAGATATAAAGGTACTATGAATTTTAACATGAAAAAGTAGTTATTGAGACATAACTGTAATAGTTAGACATATGGTGTTGGTGACTTTTTTGTAGATACTGATGTCCTCTATAAAACTGTAGTACTTACATCACTCTTCTCTATTGTCAATCATTTCCGCAGCGTACGCAATATAATGATTTTTTTTTTCACACTTTGGGTTACATTATTGAAATTTTCATCCGGGTTTTTGAAAATATTCTATAGCCTATGTTCATCAGGGATAACGTAAGATTGTAATGGTAAAAGAATTTTTGTAATCGGTCCAGTAGTTTCGGAGTCTATTCAATACATACAAACAAACAATCAAATGTATCCTTTTTATTATATTAGTATAGATAGACAATTAATGAGTATTTTTACTTATTTATTTATTTAATTGGAGATAATTAGAGGATTAAAAAGAATTAATAGATTTTAAAATTGCGTTTAAATTATTATTATATTTTTTAAGATGCTAAGCAATAATGTAACTACTAACATTATATTGTAGAGGCTATGATTGGCGAGTTTCTTGTCATTTTCTTGTCATATACATTTCTGAAATCTCCGTAAATTGTGCCTATGCGCAAGAGCCTAAATGCTGAATAAAAATATTTTAATTTGAATTAATTATTATTTTATCATTTTAAGATAAATATCTAATAAATTATTTGATCAAATGGAATCAATAAAATTGTCATCAATGTAATCTACTATAAACATTGTAAATGTAATTCTTTCAGCGGGTTTATATTATTACATGTTTTTCACAAGTCGTTTTAAATTAATTGATGAATAAAAGCGTTTTGTAGTGGACTAATGATCACTTATAAATATTAAAAAGGGAGGTTATTTAACTGATGGGATTGTGGCTAATGAAATTTAAAAATATTACAATTTGGGCGGGATATTTAAATGTCAAATTGACAGATATATTTTTTAAAATAATTTGGCTTTGGTATTTTTATTTTCTGCTAATCGATTTATTGCTATCATTTTGATTTTTTTTTAGAAAATTAGTCAACAGTTTTATATATAGCGCACAATTTATATTATGTATAACGAAATGGGAATTTACGTTTGAAATATTGGTGTTTTACCGTTTTGGAAAGGATAACAAATGGCCAGTGTCATTGATGGATGAAGGTGAAAACAATGTATGTCTTCGGAGACGGCAAACTATGGTCGGAAAATATTTTATTATTCTATACTAATAATATTATAAAGAGGAAAGATTTGTATTTTTGTATGTTTGTTACGAATTGGCTTAAAAACTACTGGACCGATTACAAAAATTCTTTCACCATCTGAATGCTACATTATCACTGATCAATATAGGCTATGTAAATTTGGCAGAAAGGTAGTTAGACATCCTCTAAGGATGTGATAGGTGATCATTAAACTTTATAGTACTTTACATCTTCATTACTACGCGAACAAGTATTCAATTGTTTTGGTCAATGAAAGGCTTTTATTACTTTTCTAGATGTCAATTTATATATATCTACCTAAATATATACCTACATATATTGCACATAAATACAAATATAAAAAGATAAAACTAAGTACAGCAATTCGTATTCGTCTTACATTGAATTCCTAAGCGAAAGGCAGTCGGTAATTCTTTGTAAAGCAAATACAAAATAATAAATTACCGCATCCATTTTTCAAACGTTTCCTTCATTAACGTCCCCACTTATCTTGATTCGGTACTGACGGACAGATGGACGGACACTTTTAACTACTGTTTATACTGGCTACGCTTCCTCAATAAGCTATGTACAATACGTTCAACCTAATGCAATTCGGAATAACAACTAGAATTCCTTAACAATTTTTGCTGTCTGTTTGTTACGCAATTCCAGCCTTTATTGTTATTTGGTCAATGTGTAAGTTGTAAAATTGATTCCGATCATTGATGGATCGGCTTTCAATTTTTACAGCCACTTACATTGATTACGTTTGCCACAAGACACAACATGTGTGTGTACTAAAGTTGTCTGTTTGATTATTCTGAAACGTGTTTTAAACCTCTTCTGAAACACAACCTGTTTATTGGATATATTTATTTAATTTTAAGCAAAACATACAATTATAATAATACTTAAAATCTAATAACAAAATTTCAGAATAAAACAATAAAGTTTCCACTAAGTATAAGTATAAGTATCAGAAACCTTATATATATATATATATATTTAGCGAAACTTATGTGAAATAATATTGCTGATTAAAATAGATTAAAAATATAATTATCACAATGCATTGTGGCAATAAAAAGACAAGAAGAAACAAGAAAGATGACACTGACAGACTAAACGTCAAAACCTCAAATCTTCTTAAATAAGTATTTTCGGCTTGTAGAATCGACCGCCACACATATATATATATATAATATTATATATAAAATAAATAACATCACTATATACAATAAAATAACATCATCACTCTGTCATGCTTTGATACATTTCACTCTTATAGTTTTGCGCACTTGTTTCTTAAATTTAATCAAAGAAAGATTATATATATATATATATGTATATACATATATTATAATAGTCTTGTATATGACTACACTCAATCTGATGCTAGAATGCTGACCATAAGTAAAGATGACTATTACACACAGACATCGTCTCTACTATGCCGGCTTGAAGAGATGTGTTTCTTAAAATATAAATAACGAAAAAATAAAAGGTTTTAAATTGTACAAGAGTTGATTCGTTGTTGAGAATGTATGTTTTCGATTATTGCTTTATTATTGTTATTATAAAAATTACTGGGATATCTAGAATTGAAATTGTAGATTAGGGAAATGCCCTCAAGGAAGAAAAAAACCCAGAAATTCACTAAAATAATAATTAATAGTAGAAAAATTTGACGTGTCTCTAAGAAACAGACTAACAAAAGAACGCGTGAGAAATATTATACACATAAAATTTTATTTACAATGACCATTGTCAGTATTACAAATTTCCGTGAGCTCAGTTCGTACGAAGATTTATCTAAAATATCTAGTTTTTTGTTCGTATTATGTAAATGAACCAGTTGCTCTTGCGCAGGTGAATAAACACATAATAATGTGTAATATTGTAATTACGTAGTTACATAGAAAATACATTCGGAATAACATGGTTTCTTGTCATGTCATACCACTATTGTACATCCTCTTTTAAATATATAAATAATAATCCCTTACTAATATTATAAATGTGAATGTGAGTTTGTTTGTTACGTTTTCACGCAACAACTACTTAAACCGATCATCATGAAACTTTGTACACATATTTTTGGAGGTACTAGAAGTAACATAGGATACTTTTTATTTAAAAAATAATTATTTTTGCGATCGCAACCTCCTTTTAATTTTTATAAATTATATTAAGTTTTATAAAAAATAGAACTATCAATGCCAAGCAGTCATAATATTTTTCATGAGATATTTTTAAGCTACACTAGTCAAAAAAAGTATTGCACCACTTGAACTTCTTACGGTTTGAAATAAATAAACTTACTTTTAATAACAAAAATGCAACTGAAGTGTAAAGAATATAAACAAAGGATAAGGTTTAAGACATTTATTTCCTTAAAAAGAATTACAGAAATTCACCTAATTGAGACAAAAAAAAATTATAAATAAACATAACGTACGTAGAATATTAGCTGATATCAGCAGTCTTAAGTGTATAGTAAATTTAACGTACTTCTCTTATTTTAGTATTTTATTTTATTTAGACTGGATGTATATGACCTAGAATTAAAGTAAAACAAGAAAATATTAGTGTTTGTCTAGATGTTTAAACTCCCAAAAACAAAAAGCATGCATTATTACCTAGTAGTGTATTTCAAGATGAAAACCGAAGATTGCCAAAATGTTAGTACTGATTGGTGTTGGGTGTATTAATTAAAAAAATATATAATCATACATTTTATTTTGTTTTGAAATATATATAGTATTTATTTTTAAAAATTTTTTCTCTCCCCTCTTCCTTACATCTATTTGGTTCTTGTTTTTTATTTTTATGTATTTTTCTAATTTTATTAGAAGTGTAGTATCTATCCCTTTATCACCTTGAGCATGCCGTCCTATCCTATAATTAAAATTTTATTTATTTTGTGTAATAGTAGTCCTTTTTATAATATGTACTTCTAATACAATTTTGTAGGTAGACTTTATGAATAAATAAATAACTACTTTTTCTTTCAAAGTTAACGTTTAATTGTATCGTCAAGATGGACATTTTTTTTTAACAAAACCTCTAGTAAGAGATAGTGTATCGTTTGATTGCCAAAAAAAACAGTTTCACAGCAGGGAAGGGAAATGAAAAATGGTTTTACCGCGAAAGAGGCCGCAATCTCGACCGTAATAGCGCCATGACAGTTTACTTTCGCGCCATTTTTAGGGTTCTTTACGATTGCATCTTTTTTTTATTTTGAGTTTTTTTTTTATCAATATACAATACTTACTCAAAACTCTAAACTTATTCAAAAATCATATTACACGTTAGATGAATATCTTACTGATAAAAAAGCTTGGACATAATCTATGGCAATATAGGTATATAATATATAGGATGACATGAATATATAAATAGGATGACAATGCCACTATACAGCAGCTATTATTCTACATCATAGTAGATTTATTATATATTATTATGACATTAGTATGTAAGTGGACAATGCCAGTATACAGCAGCTAAATCAAATTGATAATTATTGAATTATTAAATTAATTTCATTTATATTTGTATATGTATTGACGAGTGAAAGCGCTCTATTGGAGCCCATTTGCTAAAAGTAAATAATAATAATAAAAAAAAAAATAGTAAAGTTTATTAATAATGATATCTAGATTATGTAATGATGTTTTTATTATTGCTAAAATATTTGATTGTATATAATTTATACTAAAGATTAACTCAAATTTTTCTTAGTGTATTTATTTTTAGTTTATACATATTTATAGACTATTGATCAGTATATAATATATACATACTAGCTGACCCGGCGAACTTTGTTCCGCCTTAGAAGCAATAAATAAACAGATTTTGGATTTTTACTGATGTTTATTAATTTCTGACAAAATTTATAGTTATGAAATTTTCAACCATACTTAACCATAGACAAAATTACGTTTAGCTGTCATTTGCGTTTTGTTATTCCATCTCAAATACGTTTTTGCTATATCACGTTTTATAATGACTTTTGTTGCATTGTGAATAAAATATAAATGCAGTTTTAACATGAAAAGCTGTTTATTTTCAATCACAATGGCATAAGTGGCAATAGTATTTTAAGCCTAGAATATTAATTATGTAACATTACTCCTCCTGAAAGCTCAATATCTGAAACGCGCAGGAGGTTTACGTCGTTGTGTGGAACGACGTAGTGCCTCGTTTAATGCTGCAGATGTTGGGGGCTGAGGCACCCGCTGTTCAAGATCCTACTGTTGAGCGTTAGGAGATCCAGCTGATTTGTCTCCGTGTCCATCTGATAAACTTTGTTGTGTGATTTGAGTTGATGCACCAGGTTGATAAGTCATCGTGTCCGGTAAAACATGATCATTGACATCACCCCTACCTCGTTTTAATCCACGACTATAATAGGAATAATTCTTCGACTTCTTGTTGTTACTCACAGTATCGTTTTTCGTTTCCAAACTGTTATCGTTACGAATGACTTCATTATCATCGTTGTTCTCATTGTTAGTTTCCTTCGCCTAAGTTGATCAAAGTGTTTACGTTTGATTACTTCATTGTTCATTTCAACTTGATAGGAGTAAGGCCCGGTGCGTTTTGATGTAATCCCTGGTTCAGAGCCTTTCCCTATAGATTTGTTAACCCAGACCATGTCTCCAATCGAATATTCTGGCGGAATAGTTTCTTTAACTGATGGCCTGAGTTCCTGGAATAACCCAACTCATTCAATATCTTCCTTAACGCTTAGCTTAAGAAGATCAAACGTAGTGCGCATTTATCTTCCAAACAACATTTCACTTAGTTGGTATCATTACCTTTTGGTTGCTTTCATTGTCGCTAGATTCGCTAGACGTGTTGTGTCGTGCTAAACGTCTCGTTTGAAACTATTTATGCATTGCTTTTCCGCTACTAATGCACACTTTTCAGAAGTGGTTGTTCTTCCCGCATAACCTACAGCGTTTGCCTCTGGCTGGACATTTATCTGAATTATCGTGATAGTCTCCAAGGGTGTTCCCAAATTCGCAATAACCAGCAAGGCTACGTAGTTGTAAAGAAAACTTGTAGATTGTTTCACCTTCTTCCCGATGTCATGTTTCTCGACACTTTTTCTGAGAGTACGTACGTTTTCTTGCCATAATGATTGTTCAATACAATACTTGCCGATAGACATCGTTATTTGCATAATGAATAAAATATAGATGCAGTTTTAACATGAAAAGCTGTTTATTTTCAACCACAATGACATAAGTGACAATTGTATTTTAATTATGCAACAATTTTTATTCCCTTTGACGTTTTATGTCACGCCACACTGGAACGCGGTCGAACGGGATAAAAAGTATCCTATCTCCGTTTCCTGGTTCTAAGCTACCTCCTCACCAATTTTCAGCCAAATCGGTTCAGCCGTTCTTGAGTTATAAATAGTGCCACTAACACGATTTTCCTTTATATCCAACGGGATAAAAAGTATCCTAAAGCCTTCCCCCGGCCCTAACCTACCTCCCCACCAATTTTCAGCCAAATCGGTTCGGCCGTTCTCGAGTTATAATTAGTGTAACTAACACAACTTCCTTTTATATATATAGATATTCCTAAAAGCCCACAGAAATGACTATTATGTACACATATTTAGACCTAAGAATACCGTATGCATTTTATTTCGTATTAGACAAACCTACATGATGGAAGTAGAACCCTAGCCCTTTAGGTACAGTTTAATGTTTTTTCAATAACAATAAATTTTATTACGGAACCCATTTTATTGTATTCTCTTATTTAAGTATCTGCGTTATTGTTTTAGGTTGATTTATGAGATTTTGTAGGCCGCTGTATCCGCAACAGATGTTTTATTGAAAAATGTGAAGCAATTTTTGCATGTAGACCGTTACTGGCACCAATTTCTGTTAGACCTTAAGCAATAGATTAATTGAGATACTAGCTGTAATTACTGGATACGGATCGAGGCTGTTACGACTGCATTTTTATACTGAGTCACTAGAACACACTATATCCACGCATACAATGTCTTGAAGTTGACTCCAAGTCTATGAATGGGGACAACTTCACCTGCAGGCTAGGCAATCTATATTAATATAATTAGTTGTCTCAGGCGTTACTTTGCGGAAATCCATATTAAAGGAATAAGCAAAATAATTTTGAAAATTCCTTTAATCTATATTAATACTTAAAAACATTTTAAATCGTATAGAAACATTGCCAATTTAAAGTTTTTTTTAAAGTAATTTAATGCAGTAATAATTACTGACCGGCATTTCACGGCCTCAATTTTTATTATCCGAACAAATTAAATTGTTACTTTTATCATTTACATTGATTGCATTACATACATTAGTACCTATCTGTATTGAGTTGTCCATGGCTACTTATGTTGTACATCTTTACCTTGTTATCCATTGAAACTTTACATATAATTTCATATAAATTTAAGGCATGTTATATCCCATTACATTCTTTCTTCCTTTAGGCATTAAGTTCGCCGATTTGAAAATTTTACAAATAAATAATTTTATTATTATTATTATTATTATTACAATTATAGTTTCATAGTCGTACAGTTTCGGCTTGCTTTATACAATTCAATGTTATAGGTATCAGAACTTCCTTTTCATGTTTAAATAAACGTTTATTTTGGTCGGAACCCTTAACTTTGCATAACAGATTAATTAACCACTGCGTCATATAAACTAAAACAAGTCGTTTTTTAAACTAATTTTAGTTGAGATAATTGAAGTTAGTCTTCCTCATATAAACGTTACAACAACTCACTAGTTAAATCGTGCCATCTCTTTCAATTGCATTTAAAACAAGACAAGAGTGAACGAAACAAAACACGATAATTAATTTACTTAAAAAGTACTTAAGAAATTAAGTTTAGCTCGTTACAGTTGTGCAATTGCAGTTTTAATTATGACTTGATTGGTTTGCTGTCTATCATTAAGTCGAGTAAATCCACTTTAACACGGTAGAGTTTTTGCGTTTCATTTTATCTATTGTTTTCCTATTAGGGTTTTGTAGGTATTTAAGCAATTTAAACAGTTTAGGTAGAATCATGTCAATTTTGCGCGCGCGCGCGCGTGTGTGTGTGTGGGGGGGAGTCGATGAAGATGGGGGGTCCTAAATTTCGTGACGTCACATTTCAAAATATATCCAAGTATTAAAACATTATTTTGTTATTTTTCATACCTACTTATATTAGATTTGATGTTGATTTTATTGAAAAATAATTTAAATGGAATAAAAATAATCTATATATATAAAACTCAAAGGTGACTGACTGACTTAGTGATCTATCAACGCACAGCCCAAACCACTGGACGGATCGGGCTGAAATTTGGCATGCAGGTAGATGTTATGACGTAGGCATCCGCTAAGAAATTTTTTTTGATCAATTCCACCCCTAAGGGGATAAAATAAGCGATGAAAGTTTGTATAAATCTTATTAGATTTATTTCATTCATTATTACGCAGACGTAGTTGCGGGCAACAGCTAGTTGCTAAATATGTGACGCTAGGTAGGAGGGGTCTCACAAATGTGACCAGCTGTGACAAGGACGGGAGAGAGGGTCAAAAAAAAAAAGAAGTGTCTTGTGACTCTCAACAGATTATTTCAACCGAAATCGGGCGGCCCGAGTGTGTTTCTTCTTACTCTTCTCTCATATGCGCTTAACGATAATGCGATAAGGACAACAGATACTTGCACATGTGCTATTTTCATAATTGTTTTGCACTGCTTAGAAAGTAAAGAGGACCGTATTGTCAAATAGTAATTGTATAAATCAGTTTTTAGTGCGCGTGTGTGTGGGGGGGGGGGGGAGTCGATGAAAAGTGACAAGAGGAGGGGAGGGGGTCCTAAATTTCGTGACGTCACATTTCAAAATATATCCAAGTATTAAAACATTATTTTGTTAATTTTCATATCTACTTATATTAGATTTGATGTCGATTTTATTGAAAAATAATTTAAATGGAATAAAAATAATCTATATATATAAAACTCAAAGGTGACTGACTGACTTAGTGATCTATCAACGCACAGCCCAAACCACTGGACGGATCGGGCTGAAATTTGGCATGCAGGTAGATGTTATGACGTAGGCATCCGCTAAGAAATTTTTTTTGATCAATTCCACCCCTAAGGGGATAAAATAAGCGATGAAAGTTTGTATAAATCTTATTAGATTTATTTCATTCATTATTACGCAGACGTAGTTGCGGGCAACAGCTAGTTGCTAAATATGTGACGCTAGGTAGGAGGGGTCTCACAAATGTGACCAGCTGTGACAAGGACGGGAGAGAGGGTCAAAAAAAAAAAGAAGTGTCTTGTGACTCTCAACAGATTATTTCAACCGAAATCGGGCGGCCCGAGTGTGTTTCTTCTTACTCTTCTCTCATATGCGCTTAACGATAATGCGATAAGGACAACAGATACTTGCACATGTGCTATTTTCATAATTGTTTTGCACTGCTTAGAAAGTAAAGAGGACCGTATTGTCAAATAGTAATTGTATAAATCAGTTTTTAGTGCGCGTGTGTGTGGGGGGGGGGGAGTCGATGAAAAGTGACAAGGGGAGGGGAGGGGGTCCTAAATTTCGTGACGTCACATTTCAAAATATATCCAAGTATTAAAACATTATTTTGTTAATTTTCATATCTACTTATATTAGATTTGATGTCGATTTTATTGAAAAATAATTTAAATGGAATAAAAATAATCTATATATATAAAACTCAAAGGTGACTGACTGACTTAGTGATCTATCAACGCACAGCCCAAACCACTGGACGGATCGGGCTGAAATTTGGCATGCAGGTAGATGTTATGACGTAGGCATCCGCTAAGAAATTTTTTTGATCAATTCCACCCCTAAGGGGATAAAATAAGGGATGAAAGTTTGTATAAATCTTATTAGATTTATTTCATTCATTATTACGCAGACGTAGTTGCGGGCAACAGCTAGTTGCTAAATATGTGACGCTAGGTAGGAGGGGTCTCACAAATGTGACCAGCTGTGACAAGGACGGGAGAGAGGGTCAAAAAAAAAAAGAAGTGTCTTGTGACTCTCAACAGATTATTTCAACCGAAATCGGGCGGCCCGAGTGTGTTTCTTCTTACTCTTCTCTCATATGCGCTTAACGATAATGCGATAAGGACAACAGATACTTGCACATGTGCTATTTTCATAATTGTTTTGCACTGCTTAGAAAGTAAAGAGGACCGTATTGTCAAATAGTAATTGTATAAATCAGTTTTTAATTAGGAGGTTAGGTTGACTATAGAGTAAGGTTCTTTGTCGGTCACCAAACTACAATATTTCCAACGTATTTTTGTACATTACATATTTCTTCCTATAATTATGTACTTTTCTTATCTAAGTGGTACAAGATTTTAAAAATACTTTTATTGAGGTTAATAAACTTTTAATATTAGTTAAGAATTAAGAAGCCTTTTCACTTAAACATTTTTCACAATAATCTTAGCTGTGAATAATTAAAAT
>JAPWLS010002068.1:0-80170 GCA_028551675.1 Tineola bisselliella
GTACCCGGCAGACCATATTCATTTTACCAAAGCTGATATTTTGGTCAATCGTACAGCCATACCTACCTTACATGAAATGGGGCGTCACTAAGCCCAGCGAAGGTAGGTATGACGTCACTCAGGTAAGACAGGTACGAAAATTAGACCAAAATCAAATTCATTTTACCAAAGTTGCCGTTTGGACACATCAAAGAGTACAACTATTGCAACCAAAAAACAAAATGGCAGACAGTTTGGAGGGTATTAACCTCCTGGCAGACACTTTTGAAAATTCAAAAAAAAAAATTTTTTTAGATTTATTTTACCAAATCTGATTTTTATATATGTTATTTGTACTTATATTACAAGCTTATTTTTTAAATGGCAGACATTTTCGCCGGTTATAACATTCCGGCAGACAACAAAATATCCCTCACAGTGTGAGTACATGTACTTACTCTAATTACTTCAACTTCGATAATTTTTGCATGCAAACGGATATATTATGAAGCGCTTCCCAATGTTGCGAATGCTTTTTGAAATTCAGTATTCTTTTTTAACAAGGTAAAGGGTCTTTTTTCCCCTTTATTAAAAAAAATGCTGGGTTGAAGTCACACCCCGTAAAAGAGTGAAAACCAATCAAGCTTTTTGACAATAATTCACCGTATACTTCATCAATTTTTGTGATATCAATAAATCGTTCATGATTTCCAGTACCACTAAGCATCCAGACATGAGATGACAAATTTTTTAAGTTAACCATGTTACCGAGCATTATTATTAAGATATCTGTATCAGACCCTCTAATGACAATATTTGACGAGTCTGGGATACTACATACATGGAAAATTTTTTAATAAAGGGAAAAAGACCCTTTACCTTGTTAAAAAAGAATACTGAATTTCAAAAAGCATTCGCAACATTGGGAAGCGCTGATTTAACACCGGATATGTTACAAGATCTGTTTAACATTCTTCAACAATTTATTTATTTAATGTACAATACGAAGAAATGTAAAGATGTGGATGATAGTCGGTTTCAACTCTTTGTTAATAGTTACAAAGCGTCTGACATAAATGAGAACTTTAATAAAAAAGTTAGAAGCTTTGACGCTAGTTCAATACCCCCATCTAAAGCTGAACTTTATCAACAATTTTTAAGAGCTTACTACATTTCTAGCATCTGGAAAAATGCATCCGAAAAAAACCCTTCTGTGCTAAACCCACTGGAATGCGGTTGGGAAGAACGAGACACCTCATACGTGTTTAAATGGTTTGAGGGAGATCAACTTCCATTCGTGATTTTATTCAAAATGTACCAGGTAATTGTATTATGAAAAATTCTCCTTAGAATTTTGTCGATCCAATTAAAAATTTTATACTTAATTTTTGCAGATAATTCTGAAGATGGTAACCAAATGATGAAGAAGACGATGAGCAAGATGATGAAAGTAGTGATAATTCTGAAGATGAAGCTGACGAATAATAATAACTAATGTAAATGTCAAGAAAAGTTAATCAATAAAATCTTGGTAAAATGAATTTGATTTTGGTCTAATACCTGTCTTACCTGAGTGACGTCATACCTACCTTCGCTGGGCTTAGTGACGCCCCATTTCATGTAAGGTAGGTATGGCTGTACGATTGACCAAAATATCAGCTTTGGTAAAATGAATATGGTCTGCCGGGTACTGGCTCTTAGACTATTAGTGTTTAGTATGAAATGAAAACCATAATGTTGTAATTATTATTATTAAGTAAACAAAAAAGGTACTATCTTTTTCGAGATGTAACTGTTTGTTCGTAATTTTTTTTAACATTATATATCTCAAAATCTTTTTAATCTCACGTGTGTTCTTAGTGAAAATTGATATAAAAACGAATGTATTTTAATTTACATAAACAATTTTTGTTTAAAAATAATATATATCGAAAACTCGAATATCTACAAATATTCAGGTATGAAGTTCCTATCTCTCAATGGTACGTCGCTGACAAAGTTTAGCCACAAAATCCGCTAAATGGGGTGCACTGAGAATGGAAATTTTGAAGAACAGAAATCATATTCTTGTTTCATTTGTTTACGATATTAATTCGAAATCAAATTTTCATTTTATTTTTAACTCTATACTAAGCAGATATGATATCATTAGCACTGATCGACCTAGTGATTAGTATCAACTATCACATTGTAATTGACTCATCTTCATTTGCGTTAATAATCTATTTTATTAATATTTATAGTATACTAGCTTTTACCCGCGGCTTCGCTCGCATTTAAGTCATTAAATAAGTATCAAATATCATTTCAATAGAACTATACTCAATGTTTTACTATAGTCAATTGGAAACTATAGTAAAAAAAATATTTTTTTAAATAAAATTTATTCTATGTTACTTCTAGTACCTCCAAAAATATGTGTACAAAGTTTCATGATGATCGGTTCAGTAGTTGTGGCGTGAAAACGTAACAAACAAACTCACATTCGCATTTATAATATTAGTAGGGATTTCTCTTAGTCATTGGACAATGTATTGACATTTAAAGATCTGATTTTAAATTCAATAACATGAGTTACACAAAAGACAACCACATAACCATCAACGAAATTATACACTACTAGGTGATACAGTTGAACATTTTCAGAACTTTTTTATATTTAATGTATTTTCTTAATAATTAATATATAAAATATAAAACGTTAATACCACTTTTTTGACTCCAAACGTTCAATTGAATTACCCAGTATAGTTCTACATAAGTATTCAGACATTAATTTGACATATACTAAAATATGAATTGATATTGTTAAGCTACTCTGTGATCAGTATATTGTCCAAATAGATAACTGTCAGGTGCGGGCATCAGAGTTGAGTGTACAACAAATCATGAAACAATAATAAATTACGCAGCGAAAACAAAGGGCGGCTTTTCTGGCGAACACCCAAAATTTTCCCAACGAAAAGGACTGAGCGATTTGTCATCAATAAAACTTATCGGGCAGGCGCGTTCGACCTAATTTTTTGTAGAAAAATTTTGCTTTACACGTCAAAGTTACACAGGAAGGACAGCGATGACAACTTATTTTGTTAAGTATCTTGTAGTGAAACATGTGCCTTGCTGGAAGTTTTGAAACTATGTTTTCTAACTATGTAATCTTGTTACGTAACTTTTTAGGAAGTAACAAATTAGTGAGGACAGATTGAATAGAGATATAGTTGTGAAGAAAATAGATTATAACTTGGTGCAATTCTTGAGACCCGATGTTTGTGGGTTAACTTGTAAACTAACTGCTAAGTTCCACCCACAATGTTAAGAGCACTTTTACTACTTCACTTCACAAATCAAGGAGAAATACTTATCTTATCAAATAAATAATATCTTGACGACAATTTTCCCCAATTAAATAATATTCTGTCACTTATGTATACAAGGTTGTTTGGAAATTTCCCAAAAAAGATCTATTCTCCAAGGTTTCCTTGAGTGACCCAAACATCTCGAAGGTTGAATACAGATTGTAGGTAAAAAAACGTATTACCAAATTCTTGAAGCGTATAAATTTGTTGATCCGTAACGACCGCTGCGGGAAAGGCTTAAGGTCCTGAATTGGGACTAACTTTCCGGCTGATTCTCCCACACCATGTGTCAAAAACTTTTATTAGCATGTCCAAAGCAGATCCGAGTACATCTATGATACACTCGCATGTGTATCTCGTATTGAAATTGACTATATTATATGCAAAAACTTAATGCAGCATATTAACGTATTTATTTGGTTTAATATTATCCGACTTTTGGAAAAGTTTGCAGATATCATTGTTCCAATCAGACTATAAGATCTTTCAATTAGTCACACCTTTTATTATTAAGCAACAACAAAAATAACAATATCCAAAATAATATATAGTACATTAATGGATGTACCTAAAAGGTTTTAAAAAAAAATACTAAAAGCGTAAACAAATAAACATAATATAAAAACTTTTACGTCAACTTAAAAATTTATTTCTTTTTTATCATAAAGATGAGCTCAGTGTCTATTCTTAGAGTGTTAAAAATAACTTATTGTGACCTCCTAATCCATCGGACGTGGGAGAAAAGATATAAGCTTTCCTAAGCTACCTTTCGATCTCAATCCCACGTCAATTTCACGTCGAAATATCGAAAAACAATTCTTTTCAAATAGACACATTTACTTTATTGAGATCCATCTTTGAAAGAGAAATTTATCTACTATTCGTCTTTTGTTTTAAATAATCCAATATGTGACCTTTGCGTGATGCTAAGTTACAGTCTATGAGCGGAGGCAACTGCGTAATTTTTTATATTACGCATTTTGTCAAAGCTATAAACATCTAATTCTCTTTCGAAATTAATCACATAAACAAATGACGCTCAAAGCAATACAAATTAGTCCCTCAACATTATTATAAGTAAAATAAAGCGATACATCGTTAATGTAACACACATATCTCGTTAGCCATATATCTTGGTCTGTGTGTCATTAACAACCTGTCTGCAATGCTCACTTCAGTTAGGATAAACTAATGACAAGAAAGTCCTGAAGTGCTATTCTGGAGTAACAAACATTCTGACTCGAAAGTAAATTATTATTAATCATTTGTTATTTTTAAAAAAAGTGGTTTTGTCATGCACAACATAACTATTACAATAAATATTTTTTTTGTTCCGTTTTCTTTGCGTTTATATTGATTATTTTAAAAGATCGTAGAAGCGATAGTAAAACATATATTTTACTCCCTTTATTCTAAATATATAAAATGATATGAAATCGTATTAAAAACGGTTCAAAATTACATCAAGAATTACGCCTCTGTCGTAGATCGTCGCGACCGAGCATCGATCAAGTTGAGGACTGGGGCTTTACTCACTAATACTGACATCTGCAAAATAGCCAAATGAGACTAATCTCCTCAGGAAATCTATATGGAAATCTCCTCTCAAACTTGATTGAAAATCGGAAAAGTTATTTGCATGTATTATCGGAGCCTTTCGAGTAAACGATTGCCGTGGTTCAATTACTGTAATGGTGTATGTACTTGATTGCTTGTGCGGCTTTTTGCTGAGTGTAAAGTACCTTTATGTTTACACATACATACATCCACATTATACATGTACATGTATATAAATAAAAAGTCGCTTTTATGTACATTATACCCTATTTCTTTTTATCATTTTTCTATTTCAAATTAAGTATTATTGTTGTTATATATGTAAGTAATGATTAGTAGTTATGTAAACCTTTTATATGAATTGTATAATGGTAGGTGACTACCGCATTGTCTGTGAGTCGTTAACAAGCTCTATAAATGATCACACTCAGGAAGGACTTTTATTTCCATAAGTACGATATACACATTAATTATATATAGTTTTTGCAAGATAAATATAATATTATTAAGTCAAATATACTAGAAGTTAAATGGTACAATGTTAATATCTTCTCAAACCATTTAATTTTGTATACCAGAGAATCACGTAAGCCAGATAAGTAGGCAAATAAAAGAATAAAAATAAAAACAATCAATCAAAGTAACAACATTGTTCCTTGTGTCTTTTTCAATGCTTTAATTAAATTAATTTCGAATTTTATAATATATGATGAAGATATTTTTGTTTGCAAATATAGCTAGCTACATTTAATTTTCCTTTCTACAATTAATTGAATTCTGGGAGGAAAATTGAGACTGATTTTCACTTTTAATGAACTTGTAATTGGTTCAATAATATTGGCGTATATTTATACTTCGAATATCAATTTTCATAACTTCATATAAATATAACAAAATGTAAGAGAATACCTATTAAGGGTCACAGTAAAGTCGGTGATTGTGATCGAGGTGCTTCAGTAGATAGCAGGCGTCAATCTAGGTTGTAATAAACACTATTTACTTGTGATATTATTAGTAAAAAAGGTATGTGTTTCGAGTCTATATATACTCTGTATATAGCCTATATATAGTCTAGTTCAGCGGTTCTCAAACGTTTTTGGCGAAGGAAAAAGCCTTAATATAATTATAAAAAACTGATTTATATGTATTTATGAATAATCATATTGCAATGTAATATTACGTAATATTAAGTTGGAATATTTAGATGTAACCTTATAATCTCCCTTTGGTAGGTATTTTTTGCAGTATTTTAGCCCTAGGGTTCCGCGGAACACAACTTTGAGAATGGCTTGTCTAGTTTATTTGAAACTCATGGCTTTATAGCAAATATAATAGGTAATAAAAATATGATTATTTGTTTTAATAATGGAATGATCCAAATTTGGAATTGATGTTGAAATTGGGTTTTAATACCACCAATTGAACGCGCACATGACCAAAGTAAACTGAATCCGATTAAGCTTCCCAATTTCAGAAGTTTTAATTAAAATAAATTACAATTTCAATGCAAAAGTTTATATTATTTATAATATTTCGTTTAAAAATAGTATTTACAATAAAAATATACAAATAATAATTATCAGTCAGTTATATGTTTAGAATTGTAGACCTACAATTTATGCCTCTGACTCTGATATTTTAATAAAAATGATCCCTTTTCAAACCCGATATTCTATATTTTACTTTTTAAAATCACACTATAATTTATTTACTATCGCGAACCTCAATCCGTATTCGAAATGGAAAAAGTTTTAATGATGCCTGGTTTAACCACAATCCCATGTGAATTGGATCGCGAAATCGGATTTTTGCTACGTCGATGTATTTCTATGAACTTCTTTTACATAACACAAAGTTATTTTCTTCTCGTAATTATTATCCATTTTCGTAATATATATTGACTGAAAGCGACTGTGGATAGGTGATTATATATTATATCTTATATGTCAATATATTAAACCCATAGATAGTCAGATATAGTCAGGAGTACAATCACCATCTTCCATGGCCTTACGTATCCAGACTATAAATTATTATAGTATTATAATATTTTATACGTCTTACTATAGAATTTATTTTGATTATATTAAACTAACAGTCTCGTCATTAGCATATTATTTAATACTAGCTGTTGCCTGCAACTACGTCTGCGCAATAATGAATGAAATAAATCTAAGAAGATTTATACAAACTTTCATCCCCTATTTTATCCCCTTAGAGGTGGAATTGATCAAAATCCTTTCTCAGCGGATGCCTACGTCATAACATCTACCTGCATGCCAAATTTCAGCCCGATCCGTCCAGTAGTTTGGGCTGTGCGTTGATAGATCACTATGTCAGTCAGTCACCTTTGAGTTATATATATTTAGATTGGAAATATATATATGCTACATATACATACATAAAATATACAAAATATGAAGATTATTAAAAGGTTACGGCATTCTATGCTTTAATTAAAGAAAAGTTTGCAATTTGGGTACAAATTTTATTAAATCTCATCAAATATTCCGGAGATATCTAACATTATAATTTATCCCTCCGAAATGTCAGTGCTCATGCCTAATTATTCTACATTTTATTAAATAAGTTACGCTCTGATGCTATCTTTTACCTTTAAATGAATGTACTAGGACTTTTCATTGAGTTAGATACAACGTCATTATTAAATTGTTTAGACTTTGGCTTACTATAGCGTTCACTCACTATTATTTTCATTCATTCATTCAATCAATCTTTTACCCCAGCATGATCTCCTCGTATAGTGAACCGCAAAAACTCGAAACCATTTGAATAATGTTCGCGAATGACTACAACACAACGTTATTGCCAAATGTAGTTAAATCAATCACTAGTTTTCGTAATACGACGTGTTTCTGTCTTTAAATTGAATTCATTTTGTTCGAATTCTTTAATTTGCCTTTGTATTTATTTACATCTAGTTTATATTCTACTCTATATATGTACAATATACAACTTTTCTAGGTACCTATATGAGTTGTATAGAATCTAAAACAGCAATCCACCGTTTTATCACATGTCAGATTGTGGTTTTTAATTCTATACGACTAATCTTTAACTGTGTTTTAAATTTTCTTTATTTTTTAAACAAATATAAAATACTTTCTTGGTTTTTATCTTGTTTTTTATTTTTTAAATAACTAGTATTCTGAGCCTTGGACGGTTACAACTATTACATAGCTAGTATACTATAACATATGTTAACATTTTAAGCATAACTGCAATAATAATTAAAAAATGTACAACTATTTAGCAAATTATCTTCACAAATCCATACAAATATGACGTTTTCAAATACAAGACCAATCATAAATACAACAAAAAATTACTTAGCAAGAAAAAACTTTATACTTAAAAATCTTCAACAGTTGAATTAATTAATTTTCTTCGACTTCATTTGCCAACAGTCGCGAGTTGATACTCTGCCAAAATTAAGTGAACATCCTGACTGAACGTTCTGCTTGTTACGAGAAATAGATTTCCGTATGATTTAATTTCATAAATTGGAATCATTGAATATTATTTCCGTCGCGCATTATCTGTAACTATATTTAAAATATCCTGTTCTATTTAATAATGTTTCTTTAAAAAAATATTCCATAAATACTTTTCTTAAAACATTTAATAATTATTGCCTATGTGTGTTACATTTTGAATAGCGCCATCTGTGGGCGAGTAGTGGAGTTGTCATACTTTAACGGACAAAAATTTTACTATCGCCATTGTATAAAATTATACATATATTCTCAACAACACTACACTTGACAGGAAGCTAACCAAATTTCTTTGCCAACAAAAGTTCGAGACCTGTCGCCTCAAATACATTTCTCAGCCAAACAAGCGCGGACGTGACCAGAATATTGAAATCCATCAATTTATGTGCCTTCAGCCTATTTACTGATAAACGAAAACGCTGCTAGGTTACACAATGACAGATGAGAACAACACACCTATAAAGGTATAAACATACTTATATCATGTTATTATTTTACTTTAACATTTGTTCGTTAGGAATAATCACATAACAAACTGTAAGTGACTCTCTGAAATACTTCTTTCATTTAAATTCGACGCCTAAAGAGCTATTTCTCAGATTACTTATTGACTTAAGTTTACACAAAAGCGGATAATCCTTTTCTCAAACAACAGATAGTGTGGAAAAACTAGAACAGATATCAAAGGCTTTCCAAATTATATACAAGTATATCTTCTAAGTAGATATAACAAAATGTTAATATATGTTTGCCATGAACATGTTGACATTGTTGTAATTTGTGTTTAGAGACTTGATAAATGTCTACAACCCTTATGCCAAAATAGGGTTGCTATTTATTCGTGTCAAATATTTTAAACTTTTTTTATTTGTTTAAGTACCTCTGGCATGTTTTAAAATAGTGGAATGCAGTCTGAAATCTAATTGAAAATAATCGCCTATAACGAAATTCTATTAATCTATAGCAACCATTCTCAAAGTGTGTTCCGCACTAAAATACTGCAAAAAATACCTACCAAAGGGAGATTATAAGATTACATCTAAATATTCCAATATATATTTATAAATATATATAAATCAGTTTTTTTAAATTATATTAAGGGTTTTTCCTTCGCCAAAAAAGTTTGAGAACCGCTGATCTATAGTACTATATATATTCGTCTCATCAAGCCGAGGATAACGGAGACGACTTGCAGACATTTTTCAGTGATAGCAATTGTTTCCCCTTGTGAACCATACACTGTTTAACTTTAGGTCAGGCGGAATGTGGTCACATGCCAGTATACTATTTAAATTAGCAAATATTTTATTAAATAAAATAATATAGTAGTTTTTCGGCTTATATATTTCAGAAAATATATTTACGTTAGTGTTGAGTAATATATTTGTATAATAAATTTATTTAAAATATGTAGGCTTAGGGATTATATAGATTGCATTAAGGAATGTAAAAAAAAACACAATTTCTTATTTCAATGAAGTTTTTTAGCTTCGCCGTCTCGTTCCCATTTCCAAAGCAAATATAGAATAAAACATACACATTTCCGCCATGATTTATGGCAGCCCTACTCACTTAGAGTGTGAGTTATGAAATGTTACAAGGGCGTTTAATTTATTCCATCTAAATGTAACTTATCATTGTTTGTTTACGACATCATTACATATAAAGTTGTATTTAAATTGTGAAC
This sequence comes from Tineola bisselliella, assembly GCA_028551675.1. Taxonomy (NCBI): domain Eukaryota; kingdom Metazoa; phylum Arthropoda; class Insecta; order Lepidoptera; family Tineidae; genus Tineola; species Tineola bisselliella. The sequence continues at coordinate 10,095 of JAPWLS010002068.1, forward strand.
CGTTTATTTGCGAGTAGGTATAAGTTATCCACATAGACACGAATAAGTATCCGTTCAATGCTTTCACCCTAAACTTAAGACATTGTTCGAAGGTGTATAGAGACCAGATTATCCAGCGATTAAAGTATTTTACACGGAAATTTAGGAACAAATTCTTTTACCTGAACTGAAGACGCTATAACATACATAGATATATAAACTAGCTTGTACCATACTGTAAATAAGTAGCCCTTTAACTGTAAATCCATTATCTACGGTCTGAGCACATACAATGAATTCATTTGTAATTCAACTCACTAATTCAAAGTAACACAACTCCATCCACATTTACCATGCAAATTAGTTACGAAAGCGTTCTCTAACCAAATTTCATTTTATTCTCAGTGACGCGCGTTGTCATGGAATCCGTAAAATTCCTAATTTAAAAAATACATATTTACAATTCAAGGTTTCCATATTTATGTGGAATATAAATCATATTTTTAATTGCTAATCTATTTGATTTTAGTTACTTTTTGCTTTTAACATGGTTCTTAAGAATATGACATAAAAAAAACTATTATATCAGATTATTCACGAACACATTTTAAAAATTCATTTGTTTTCATTCATAATCATAATTAGCCACATAAAGAGTTTTAAATTATTTAATTTACAATTAATTTTACAATCATTAAATACATATGATCATAAATTATAATATCTGTAATGATATATACCACTTAATTACCTATATAATTAGGTTGTAAATGAATTTCAATTAAAAATGTTATGGATTTGTATAATATACATTCTGAATAGCAGTTAAACGTGCAACATCTCTGAAGTGACTCAGATGATACCCCGGATTATAGGGATAGAGACTTTGCCTCCTATTCATGCTCTAGGCATTTGTTTTTCACAGGGTCGTAGCAATATTATACGATTTCTTTTATTATATGTAAACTAATATTATTGTTTCGAAATAATAGTTCATTAAGTTTCTTTATCATATACCTACTAATTTCATTAACTTTAAAAATGTATATATTATTTTAAATTAATGACATTCTTAATAATATTTTTCAACATTAATAATAATGTGGTAAATATTTTTATCGTGAAACTACTTAAACATTCATTCATTTTTAAAGTGACAACCCTATTGTTTTGGTAATATTTCATATAGCACGTTTCACGTGCTTTTCGTTTTTTGTCCTCTCCCTAAAACCTGCATTACGTGACGTGCATATCGACGTTCATTTTGTTTCAACTAAAATATTTTCATGACACTAATATACATAATATGAAAAAAATTTAGATGTTTTAATTGGCGCAATATAAATAAACAAATTTTGACAACAGAATTAGATACAATGATGATCGCGAAACATTATACGGGTATAAATATTTTTTTCTTTATCTACATTACGTTTGTCGAAGACATGACACTTATTTGTTACAACTAACAGTAAAAACGTGACCCAAGCCGGTGCGGCCCCTCTCAGTGAAAGTTTAGTATTTTTAAAGTATTTTTATATTTGTTTCAGGCGATGGAACTGACGAGCATGGACTGCCTAAAGACAAGGACAAGTCTGTTTGTGACACCAATCTTTATCTTTATCATGTGAGTTTTTTTTTCTTTTCTCCGTTCTTCTTGTGTTAACTATAATATACTCAGACATTCGCTGATATCAAGTATTCGAAGAATAGCCAATCTAAATTAGGGACAAGTGAAATAGAAAAATTATATTCAAAAAAATATAATTAAACCATTATTTATAACTGGGCGTGCTTTCCGAAATACTTTTTTATTTATAACCATGCTTATAGGTATAACACTTTTTTATCCAATGAATTAGATTATTCTCACGTAGATCTAAAAAGGGAAATTCCAATAATCTTACCTTAATTTACTTTTGAAAAACAACGTGCCTTGAATAACGATGAAAATTGTATCGACCAATAAATATAGTCAAGTCCACAGCATTAAATCTATAATCTTTTTAACAATAAAAATCTAGTACAAATTTGTCGTAGCTGCTACGAGTCGTAACCGCTCGTAGCTCTTTCCTGACGTCTTGAACGTTTCAATTTCCTACATCATTGGCTACGGCACTGCGCTCACAGTTCAATTTCAACAAATTGAAGTATTCGTCTTTTGCACTTTAGTTACTTTATATTGTTTTCTTACTTACTTTAATATAAATTTAATAAATTGATCAAATTCCGAGGTTGTCAAAGATTTTCACAAATTTATTTTCTAGTTTTAGTCTCGTATATACTAAATTCAATTTTAATTTCCACCAACACGTTTTCAATGACATACGTATTTGAGATTTATACGGGAATCAGAATTAAGTAAGTGGTTTTGCTCATGTGCCTCCACGAGTTGATACTCGTTTGAAGTACAGTACCCGTTATACTATTGAAACAAAACCCGGATTTGTAGTTATTTTTTGACCCGTTAACTATCCATTGGGTCAACACAGATTGTGCACTCATTTCTTTTTATTATTAAAGAGACGCTTCTAAGGGTAACCCGGTCTAAAGCCTATAAATATTTTTTAAATATATACATACATTAAAAAATAAAGTATACTTAATAACATATAAACAAATGATTGAATAAACAGTGTAACAGAAAGTTCAACCCATGAAATGTCCCAATCGCGATACAAATCCCTGTTACAAAATTATATGCACATAATAATAACTTTCTTATATTGATATTTAAACGATTTTTAAACAAACAGATGATACGTTTAAAGAGGTCAAAACATTCAAGTCCCACTAAATACACAAGCTCCTTGGAAGACAGGCAAATGGCTTGTGAATTATAAACGAGGCGTCTGACTTAGATGTGAAACCTTCAGTTTGTTCCCAAAGCTGTATCCCGGAGCGGTTCTTGGTAGCAGGTGCGGCAACCCGGACTTTTAAGTGCTACTTTTATACAAATTCGTCTCAACGTAAGGTCATTTTCATGTGTTGTGATAATATATATGTTTATATGTATATTAATGTTGAGCTATGATAAACTCATTTTAGGCATTTTTTGTCATGTGTTTGTTAGCGCGAGGAAGTTAAAGTTTTATACAGTATAAATAAAATATTATGGAAATTGTTTATATAGGTATGTATTACAAAAATTGAAAACTACATACATCCTTCAAAATTCACATGTGTGACTGAAAATTGAAAATTATTGATAAATTTCAATCTTCGAAACTTATCTCTCTCGGCTAGATACAAGCTGATAGCTCGGATATTGAATTTCCTTATAGCTTAGTCGAGATGTGCATATCTAATTCCATGGCCTTGATCATCTAGATTCTAGCACAAGTGGTGACACTACATCGGGGGTCGAGACAATAACCTCTTGAAAAAGAAAGGTCACGACTGAATCGAGTGTTTTCTCAATGCGACTCAGATTCTTCATTAAGGGCATAATCGAATTGTCCTTTACGTAATATAAGAAAAAAAATATACTGTATACTATATTATTTTATTATATTACTTATTTGCTACATCGTTGACATATGTCAAGGACTATCTATAAAGTACAAAAAAAAACATCTCTCCTATTTGATATGCCACGTATATACGTATCCAATTATGTCAGTAATAATAACAATAATTTTAAAATACCAATGTCAAAATAATGATAGTAATAGCAAGAGTATATAGTATATTTACTATAGGTTGAATGTTTGCAGTCGAACAACGTAGTATAAAATGTCATTAGTAGAGTCCGTCCCCGTGGTCAATTTGTTTTATTTTGAAGGAGGCTTTTTTATAATAACAGTTTAACATGTGATGCTAATGCCTTAATTAGTTATCAAAGAGGTAAAATGCAAGCTTAAAATAGTTTTTTTTCCTTAGCTTACCCTCATCCCATCCTCGTTTAGTTCTACATAAAAATAAATGTATCCAATATATAAAAAATATCATTCATTGGACTGCGATTAGGTTTTGAATTAATACAATTCTAAATCAAATAAAACAAAATAATGAAATTTTTTGTTTTATTTTGTATAAATTTGTTGAAACGACAATAAACATAAATTTGTTAAATATACTTTTTAAAAATAATTCTATGATTAAAAATATCGACATATAAAAAACAATTTTAACATAGAATTTTCATTAGGAAGTTGCCCAAATTTTCTTTGTTATGTAAATTAAAGCGTCGTGTTCACAAAATACCTAAATAGCAGCTTATTTTAAATTCACTTGTTGTCCGATTAATTAATTAAAACGACTATATATATATAAAAAAAACGGGTGGTCAACATTTCATGTTATATAAAAAACAACCAAAAGTTTTTATAGTAGTCCAAAACTCGACCACACTTCTGATGGTAAGCTAGAGTGGTAACAGCTTCTTTGAAGTAGCAATGTCTACAGTCATTACTTACTATGTCGGCTTGAGAAAACCACTGGATACTATATCCGGCTACTTTCAACCGTGAAGTAAGCGGATGAAGTACACAAATGTTATATATAAAACATTGGATTAATTTAAAATTAACGTACAGAAAAAAGCTTCCTGTAATGAATAGAGGTATATCCCTTTATTTGACCAACCAACAACTGTTGCTATAATTCCCGGAAATTTCAAGCTAAATTTATTTTTGGAATATGTTTCTAGGTTTCAAAAAGCACTTATGTTATAATAATCCCGAAGAGTTCAAAATTACTTTCTAACGTATATTTTTATCATAACTTAAACTTTTCACTCCCACGTCCTATGAATACCAAACACCACTCATCGATAATTAACCGCTCTACCAGACGCGATAAAGTTATGTTCTCTTTTAACTAGAGTCATTTTTCAAAATATTTCGTAACTAGTGAGAAATCTGCTTGTTGATTAAATGTTTAAAAAAACTGCATATATAATAAGTCATTTATTTCATTTGTGTAATTAAAAAAAACAGTAATATATTACTTAAACTATATTTATTTTTAAAATTAATTTTTAGGTGACTTTTATCATTCGATTTTCGCATTTTTAAATTTAGAAACCATAGTTAGCGCTCGCCTTCGAACGAACAGTCCAATCAATGAATTTTTGGTACTATGTAAAAAAAAAAAATTCTAACCCGGACAAAAAAAATACAGTCGTATAGGAAAAGAAAAAAGAATATGAGTATCTGTGTGGAGCAACTCGCGTCAGAATGGCGAACTTAACCCAAAAAATTCTCAAAGTTCAAAAAAACGGTTTTTTTTAAATAAAAAAAAACGATGTCTCCGATCAGAAAAAGTTAAATTATAAAGTTGTAGATATTAAAAAAACACATCGATTTGTTTTTGTTGAGTTTAATTCGGTGCATAACTTTTCGAATTATTTTAAAAAAATCATCGAAAATGACCATTTTTTGTTTTTATAATAACTTTTTTAATTTTTGTGTTTTTTTTTTTGAAATTCAGCAAAAAGGTAGGTATTTACTAGCCAAATAAGCTCGTTTTTGTAAAGTTAAAAAATATTAATTTTTTACCGAGATACATCGATTTTTCGAAAAAAAGGTGTCTTCGGAAAATGGCCACTCAAGCCCTAGGGAAGGTCATAGAAAATCGTCAAGGTACGCATTTTCTTTGTGAAGAGTTGTACTTTCATACTATTAAAAAAGGGAATCGATTTTTTAAATTTTTAAGTCCCAAAAATGCCTTTGAATAATCCCTTTTTTTAAAAAATGACGTTTTTGGGCCATATTTTTTTCATTTTTCGGCTGTGGCTTAAATAGGTTACTCGCATTTTTTCACGAATTTATTTGATTGATTTAGCTGCAGTTAATAATGTTATTAAAACAAAAAAATGAAAAAAATTTGGTCCAAAAACGTCATTTTTTAAATTAAGGGGATTTTTCAAAGTCATTTTTGGGACGTAAAAATTTAAAAAATCGATTCCCTTTTTTAATAGTATGAAAGTACAACTCTTCACAAAGAAAATGCGTACCTTGACGATTTTCTATGACCTTCCCTAGGGCTTGAGTGGCCATTTTCCGAAGGTACCTTTTTTTCGAAAAATCAATGTATCTCGGTAAAAAATTAATATTTTTTAACTTTACAAAAACGAGCTTATTTGGCTAGTAAATACCTACCTTTTTGCTGAATTTCAAAAAAAAAACACAAAAATTAAAAAAGTTATTATAAAAACAAAAAATGGTCATTTTCGATGATTTTTTTAAAATAATTCGAAAAGTTATGCACCGAATTAAACTCAACAAAAACAAATCGATGTGTTTTTTTAATATCTACAACTTTATAATTTAACTTTTTCTGATCGGAGACATCGTTTTTTTTTATTTAAAAAAAACCGTTTTTTTGAACTTTGAGAATTTTTTGGGTTAGGTTCTGGCGCGAGTTGCTCCACACAGATACTCATATTCTTTTTTCTTTTTCTATACGACTGTATTTTTTTTGTCCGGGTTAGAATTTTTTCAACTTTTTTTGTTCATTGATTGGACTAGAACAGTTTCGTGCTTATACACACAAACAAATTAATCTTGATTTTTATACATTATAAGATAATTATTTCTATGAATAATATTATTAAGTATAAGAACATTCATTTATCAAAATGTGTTGAATTTCATTATGTGGAACATGTTCCTACAAATTGACGCCACATTGCAGAACGTTGGAATGTCCTTCAAAAAAAATTGCGGTTGAAAAGCGCAGAAGAACGCTCGAGCATTTCAAATGGCGCGTGAATAAAATACGAGCTCCCGGGCGACGAGCGAGAGGCGGTTGGAATCTCGTTTACTCCGTTCTCGCAACCGTATATCAAATCACCTACATGCGCGAAATTAAAATCCCGCCCAATTTGGATAACTCTTTTCTGTTTTACACTGGAATGTTTGCATACTCCTTTGGTATTGTTTATGTTGTTCTTTCGCTCTATATTTACTATTTCACCTCCGTATAGATATCAGCTAATCAATATATTTGTATATGTAATACAATGTAGTAGATTGTATATTCTAGTAGAGTTACTTAACGATTTAGGTTCCCCTTTCGTATCGTTTTTACTTTATTTGTATGTTGCAGCGTGTTAGTCAAACAATTATTTTTTTTTACTTAATTGGGAAGAACTTAATACTAAAATGTAGCTAAGGAGCTTATACCGCTCATGACAGTTCAATCATATTGTTGCAATCCCAGTTGAAAAGAAACTACATAATAGGTGAAAAATACAGTGGAAGTAACTCAACGTTATGCCATAATACGTTGAAAGGGTTAATTAAGCTTCCTGACATAAAAAGGAATGCTTCCCGTTACATGACCTGACCTAAAATTAGGGGCGTGAGTTCATTCATTTAGAATATTACGTCGTTTTTTATAAACCATGTAACAAATACCTATATGCGCTGTCTTTCTTCCAATAAATATTATGTTCCTATTATTCACAGTTACCTATATATTTTGTAACAAAGGTGTTTAAAGATCGTTCCAATTGGTATTATTCGGATAGCACGATATTTGCTTCCATTTATTATGTCACGCTCAGCAAATCTAACTTTCAGGAATGGCAAATGTATTTTATGCCCTAAACGTGATTCGAATACTGATTTATATTTATCCGTAGTCTTTGAACCTTCATTTTCGTCGAGAAGATCATTGATTTCTCTTACTAACGGATAATTTATAAAATATGTAGGTTTACCACATAATTCTTAGTTGCCAACTCTAAAAATTCACTTTATGGCTTCTTTTTTCCCCATTTTCCCACATTTCGCCAATCTTCTAGTTCCGTAAATAAAATTCATTTTTTCTTTCTAATCCACAGGACGAACTCGAAGACCGTCCTCGTGTAGCAACGTTCCTCGGTTCACTCGCCGATTACTCCAACACTATTCCAGCAGTGACGAGCGGTGAGCCCGATGGCCAGAAGCAACAGCCATCAGCTCGCATGGGCACGCTCATCGGCGTATACCTACCATGCATACAGAATATTTTTGGTGTGATTTTGTTCATTCGTCTGACTTGGCTTGTTGGGACTGCTGGCGTGATTTGTGGGTTTCTGATTGTGCTGACTTGCTGCTGTACGGTAAGTTAGCATAACTAAAACAAGATTTACATACAGATATTTTACTTGTTAACGCAAAAAATTTAGCATATTTGAATTTACACTTGGCAATTGGTATTTCAGACAATGTTAACTGCTATTTCGATGTCTGCCATTGCTACGAACGGCGTAGTACCGGCAGGAGGGTCTTACTTTATGATCGGTCGAGCTTTGGGTCCTGAATGTGGTGGTGCAGTCGGAATGCTCTTTTATACTGGGACCACTCTGGCTGCTGCTATGTACATTGTCGGTGCTGTTGAAATCGTTTTGGTGAGTAACCTACGTATAATTTATAAAACAATTGATTTAGAGTATATATTAAAAAATATATAACAGAATAATTGCAAACTCTATACATATAGTAGAGAGGCTGACAACGAACAGGGTCTTAGTTAGAATATGAATTCAATTATTGTTATTTTCTATAGGAGTACGCGGACACACTTATAGTTCGTGTACAGAATATTTATTCTTCGACTACTATTCCCACTTTCATTTCAGAATGAAGGTAATTGTTCATGCTCTTCGTGTTTGGATTTCTAATGACTTCGATGTTAACTTACTAAAGCGTAGAAATGTTCTACAATATTAAAGTACATAAACAGACATAAAAAAGAAAATATTACACTTTTACGATTTTATTACTAGCTTTAGAAGGGACATAAAAATACTTTTAACACCAACAAGGGTTTATTAACTTATAGACGTATATGGCGCCTTGGATGTCTATATTTGGAGACTTCACTAAAGATCCTGAGGCTATGTACAATAATTTCCGAGTGTACGGTACCGGCTTGCTTCTCATCATGGGAATGGTTGTGTTCGTTGGTGTCAAATTTGTCAACAAGTTTGCTACTGTTGCATTGGCTTGTGTCATTCTGTCTATCACTGCAGTCTATGTTGGCATCTTTGTTAACTTCAATGGCAATGATAAACTCCCGTAAGTTAAATTGAATTTCTTGGAACATATAAAAATGTGATAGCGTCGTAAAATTCTATATTTAATTATGTTTTCAGAATGTGCGTATTAGGAAATCGTTTACTGAAAGATATTCACATTAGCAACTGTAGTAAGGATATTGGAGGACCTCTTCATAATATTTTCTGCAGTATCAACAATACTTGTGATCCGTATTACTTACAGCATAATATTAGCAAGGTTCAAGGAATTCAGGTATTTATTTCTACTAAAAATAGTTACTAAAATATCCTGGTAATTTTTTACTATAATTTACATTTTTTATATTTTGAATCTTAGGGTTTGGCTAGTACCGCGTTCTTCAATAATCTGCATGATTCGTTTTTGGAAGAAGGTCAATACATCGCATACGGAAAGGAACCCGAAGATATTGAACAAATGGAACGACCTACATACAATCAAGTTTATGCCGATCTTACGACAACATTCACTATTCTTATTGGCATATTCTTTCCGTCCGTTACTGGTAACATTTGTTTAACAATTTATATAGGAATATTCATATTAAATAAAAGACATAATTTGAGTATTAATTGTTGTATTTAATTTTTTACAGGTATAATGGCTGGTTCTAACAGATCAGGAGATTTAGCTGACGCCCAAAAAAGCATTCCCATTGGTACTATTGGTGCTATAATAACGACATCTATTGTGTATTTGTCTTCTGTGCTACTATTTGGTGGAACTGTTGATAACCTGCTTTTACGAGACAAGTTAGTTGTTACTTATGTTTTTTATCATATGTGTCCTTTTCTTTATAACCTTGTACGTATCCAGTATTTTCTTGAGCATCACTTCTTCCTTCGGCCCCGCGTCCTCTACCAGCTTCGTCAAATCTTTGCTTGTGTGTTCCTGTATATTTAGTTGTGTCGGTCATTCTATCAACAGCAGCGTTCTTTACTGCTTGCGTCGTCCCCGCAACTCCAGGAGCACCACAACTCTTTAATTTGTTCATTAATTCTTCAACATTAATTTGTTTCTCTTTTGCTAGGTTTTCTACAAAAGTTATGAACTGCTTATAGTTAAGGGTCTTCGATTTTAATTTGTTAAAACATATTGCAGTATCAGTTGTAGTAATTTTCTTTCCATCGATAATTCCTGCTTGTTTCATCCATTTATCACTGTTCGATAATGTGATTCCATCGCCTGAATTTTTTCCAAAACTAGCAAAAGCTTTAAATGCGTCTTCCATTTTTTTTTACTTAAAATTTTATTATTTTACACTAAATGTTACGAATATTTGTCATTGCATAGCCATTTAGATTTAAATATTTTAAAATTTCAGATTTGGACAATCTATTGGCGGAAAATTGGTGGTGGCCAATATGGCATGGCCTAACCAATGGGTGATTTTAGTCGGCTCCTTTCTTTCTACTTTGGGCGCTGGTCTTCAATCGCTAACTGGAGCTCCACGACTTCTTCAAGCTATCGCTAAGGATGAGATTATACCGTTTCTTGCACCGTTTGCTGTCTCATCAAGCAGGGGAGAACCTACTAGGTCATTACTGATTTATGAATATTATGTAAAATTACAACTCCTTAAAATTATCTAAACCACAGTGTAGATATGACGCTTCTAATTAACACAATCATAAGCTCTACATTGTTTTCGAAGTAAACTTTTTCCCTCAACTTCTGTGACCTCAATAACTTTATTTTCAGGGCTCTGTTGTTGACAATGGCTATATGTCAATGCGGCATCTTGCTCGGCAATGTTGATATTCTGGCGCCGCTCCTCTCGATGTTTTTCCTCATGTGCTACGGCTTTGTGAACTTGGCTTGCGCTTTACAAACTTTGTTGAAAACTCCAAATTGGCGCCCGCGCTTCCGTTATTATCACTGGTATGTGCGAACTGTTTTAATTATAATAAATAATTAAGTAGAATTAATTAATTTTAGGATATAATAAGTTTTTGTTTACGTTATCCTGAATTATTTACAGGTCACTTTCCCTTTGTGGATTGACTCTCTGCATTTCCATAATGTTTATGACGTCATGGTTCTATGCTTTAATTGCTATGGGCATGGCTGGCCTCATTTACAAATACATTGAATATCGCGGGTAAGTATTAAATTTATACATAATTAACATAACATTTTACCAAACGATTTCTATTCACACTGACATTTGTTTTCTTAAAAAATATTATCGAATGAAGTACATTTTAATCCTTATTTTAGGGCTGAAAAAGAATGGGGTGATGGTCTACGTGGTTTGGCTTTATCGGCTGCTCGATATTCTCTGCTACGTTTAGAAGAAGGTCCACCTCACACTAAGAACTGGCGTCCACAAATTCTTGTTTTGGCTAAGCTTAGCAGCGACTTGACTCCCAAATACCGGAAAATGCTGGCTTTTGCCAATCAACTTAAAGCTGGTAGGTTATTTTCCATTTCTGAAGTAAAGATTTTAATTGTAGCTTAATTGAAAATATATATATTAAATAACAAATAACCTGCAGGAAAAGGTTTGACTGTATGCGTGTCTGTGATTGGCGGAGATTTCCCACGTTTAGCCGGTGAAGCTTCTACAGCAAAACAGAATTTGCGTAAATGTATGGAGGAGGAAAAAGTTAAAGGATTCTCTGATGTTCTCGTGTCTCACAGCATAGCTGATGGTCTTAGCCACTTGTAAGTGCATAACACTTTTTTATAATTCAACTTCAATGCGCAGAAAATTATTAGAATCTGTTACGGTTTCAGTGTTCAAACAACTGGTCTTGGAGGTTTGAAACCGAATACTGTGATTGTGGGTTGGCCATACGGATGGCGTCACTCTGAAGATGAACGGACCTGGCATGTATTCCTTCACACTGTGCGCGCTGTCACGGCTGCTCGCATGGCAATGCTAGTGCCAAAAGGAATTAATTTCTTCCCGGATTCTACTGAAAAAGTTAGTATTCTACATATAGCAATAAGTACCAATGTTATATATGTACTTTGGAGATTCAACATCAATACATTTCTAGGTTAGTGGAAATATTGATATCTGGTGGATTGTCCATGATGGTGGAATGCTGATGTTACTCCCGTTCTTGCTGCGTCAGCACCGCACCTGGAAGAACTGCAAAATGAGGATCTTCACCGTAGCCCAGATGGAAGACAACTCTATTCAGATGAAGAAAGACCTTAAGATGTTCCTTTACCAACTCCGTATTGAAGCCGAAGTTGAAGTAGTCGAAATGGTTCGTGGTCCAGTAGTCTTTGCATTTTGAGATATAAAACAGTATTAGGTGTTAACTTTATTACTGTGACCTTCAGACTGACAGTGACATCTCCGCTTACACCTACGAGCGTACACTGATGATGGAGCAACGCAACCAGATGCTGAGAGACCTGCGGCTTAACAGGAAGGAGACCCTTGGAATGGTAATTATTTTATCTATTTTTAATTAGAATAAAAAATTAATTCATAATTACGTCTTTAAGTGATTTTTACAGGATTTTAAATTTATTTAAACTATGGATTACATTACTTCTAAAATGTATAACTTTATATATTATGTATAATATTATTTATTACTGTTAAGGTTATACCTGTATAAATTTATGTGGCTTTATGAGTATCACCGTGTCGCCATCTTCACTGTTGTAAATTACTTATATTGTGATTTTAACTATGTGTTTGTCCATCGCTGCCGATGCAGATGCAAAATTTGGTGGATTACCATGAAAACGCTGAGGAGAAATTGCCTTTGGTAAAATAACTAGTTGACCTGCCCTGAATGAATCCACTTTATTTTTTTCTTGTTTTTAGCTACCAATGTTTTTATTTCGACGTCATCTCGATGTTATTATTAATGGTCTAGATTTTCATATTCATGAATGTTTTTCTTCAATGTTTCCTTTAATAGCTCAGGCATGCCGCTCTATATGTATAAATATGTGTCGATTTTATTAATGTGTTTTAGCTATTTAATAAACCTTATGTATAAACAATAAGAAAGCATACTGTGCGAAATTAACTCAGCAATTTCAAAGTATAAAATATTGTAATTACTCTCAGTATCCTTTCTTTCGAATCGTCACAGACCGATTTTCTTTTGATGTTGAAAGCTTTCGCTGTATTTCGTCAACAAACTACCCACAGATGCGTATTGCTTGAAGTCTTATATCACTGTATCATTAAGCAGCATCTTAAATCATTGTCACTCTAGTGCTTTATGTTTAAATGTTAGCATAACATCTCTTTAAGTACTTATTTTCTTCTTAAATGAATTAGGCTGTAAAATGTAACTTACTCACGCCTTACCCTAATAAAACTTACAGAGACCTACACTGGCTCGTATTAAAACACGTAGCTTTTGCATTATTATATAAGTATATATTTAAATAAAATTCTTAACAATTCAAAATAAACAATGCAGGAATTATTATGAATATTGTATGCACAGGTCCAAGCGATTGTAGACCATCATCACGCCGAAACAAAGACAACCAGCAAAGTCCGTTTCGCTGAGCCGGGGAATGGAAACATCGAAGGAAGCCCCGTTGCGAACCACCGCGAGGAAGCACCGTCCCCGCCGCTCTCCGATCAAGATGACAAGGAAAAGGATGATAAGGTTTGTTTTAAATTATTTATAACATATAATGTGTTTTACTCCACTAAAAAGGCTCTTAAAATCATTGTGTTGAATTTGAATCAATTCTTGTTTTTCGTTTGTTTGTCTTAAAGTTTACTATACACCAAAATTTACCTACAATCGTATAGAAAGCTGATGTTAATCCATGTTTATTATTTATTGCCCTTTTTAATTTGTTCATTATTTCAACAAGTCCTAGCGAATTTACACACGGTGGTCATATGTTTGCAATACCTGGTTTCATTCATATTATGTTTGTCACTTTTCACTGCTTAGTTTTTGTTTCACGTTAGTTAAGATCTTGATGTTTAATGTTAGTAGTAACTTATTGTATTTTTTCAAAAGAAATAATATATGACATCCCGTGTTTTATTCGCCTTGAATCCGTCATGTGCAACGCTCGGTAAAAAAAAAACAAAAACGAAATTAAAAATAAATGAATACGATAAATTAAAAAAAATTGGCAAGAATAGGAAGACTTTCGCAGTAGCTTGTTGCACATAATCGATTCAATGTGGGACGATGACCCATCACAGTGCGATGGAGCTGCATCTCCGCCGCTAGCTGAAGGGCAACAAGAGAAGAAGGAAGCTGCACAAGAGGATCAGAACGTCAAGACTAACCTCCCCAATATCACACCGTAAGTTTATTTTTATTTTTTGACAATTTCTATTATCACACTATCCACCGGATGATATACCTATCTTGAACAAAAAACACAATGAAAGCGATCAAGTACCTACCTCAAGCCAAATTCATCAAATGTCGTACTTATTTGAAAAAAAAATAAATAAAAAACTTCATGCAGTTACGGACATTTTTAGAACAGATTGATGAGAATTTAAAATGATCGTAAAGCTTAATTTCATGTTATAATAAGTTTGGTAGATATTAAATGGTTGTGTTTATATTACGTTCCAGTGACGAAGGCACAGTTCGACGCATGCACACGGCTGTGAAACTGAATGAAGTGATCGTATCGCGATCTCATGACGCACAACTGGTGATCCTCAACTTGCCTGGACCACCTCGTGATACTAAAGTGGAACGCGAATCTAACTGTAAGTTCTTAGCTATACTTCATCTTAAACAATAATTGTATACAATAAAACATCGCATTTGTTTTGTGCACAGACATGGAGTTCCTGGAGGTGCTGACCGAAGGCCTGGAGAAAGTGTTGATGGTGCGAGGTGGCGGTCGTGAAGTCATCACGATCTACTCGTGAATCCGCTGTAGAATCTCACAACTCTCGAATATGGCAATATTAATTATTAGACGTGTTTCTGCAGAACTATTAGTAAAACGGCCGAGTGCCCATGTGCTCAGTTAATAATCTTTGTGATTCTATCGTTAGTTATTCTCTATTTTAATACTCGGTTTAAGGAAGTGAGTCGTGTTTATCGTAAAGTCTTTGCTCTCAAAAGACTGTCGTCTAAGAGCAGACGTTTAATTCTTGTGTAAACGCTTTCTTTGATGTTTGTTTAATTGTAAATGATAGTTTTTGTTATTATAAAATTGCTAATGTAGCTTCATGATGTATTTATTTTGTGAATTGTTATGTATTTATTAGCTATGTATGTCTACTTAATGAAAAGCCTTGAATTCATAATTTTAAGTTAATTTAGTTAAGATAATTGATTAATATTATATTCTTTTTAATAGTACGTATGATTGGTTGCCATGACTTCTTCTGAGGGGTTCGTAATCGAAATGCCATATACATATTTAACCTACGTAGGTAATTTACTTAGTACTAAATCTTTATTTTTATTACTTATACTAATGTTGATCTTTCGAAATGAATTACGTAGATAGTTTAGAGAAATATATGTTACTAAAATGAACGTCATTCTCTACATTGTGTAGTTTTGTATATAATTCAGTTTATCTGAGATTTGTATTTCTGCTCAACTTAAAACTTATCGTGAGACTGGAAGTCACAAATCTATTTACAGAGCCCCGTTTTCTATAATTATTTTAGAACAATCTTTAAGGTTTGTTTTAACCGCCTGCACCTGTATGGCGTGTGGCGTGGGCGTTCTTGTCTGCCTTTGAGAGCATCTTTTAGTTGTAGATTTATCGCATAAAATTCTTATGAAGGGTTTTAGGATGAGTGGATCGCGATAAATTCGTAATTTGCTGTGATCGATTATATGATTATTCTCTCTATGGAGAGGCGTGTAACGATACCAAAAAGTTATACACGAACTTGCTAATACACCAAAAATGTTTATAAGTAACATGAACTCGAATAACGCTTAAACCGCTAAAGAGTAGCGGGACACGTAACTAGTTTAACGTGATCCATACAACAAACTTTAGTAAAGGAAGTGAATTGATGTCTGATTGAATTGTCAATTGATTTCCTATGACTTATGACACCGATGGCGCGATGTTAGGTGACTGCCAAATGCGAGTATGACCGATAGCTTAATATAACTGATACATTATTCTAATTGATAATTCACGATTCTTTCTTATAGATTTAAACAAATTAGATAAGCGAGATTAGTGCATGATATCGTCTCTTTAAATAATGAATAGATATTTAGAAATTATTATTAAATAACTTCGTAATTTTCTATCAAAATTATTTAAAGATTATCTTGATGTGCTAGTGTTAGTACACTCTATATTAACGAAATATGTAACTTTCATAGTTAGCCATTAAATAAAACCAAATTTAAAAATTAAATAATTTATTAAAATACCACAATGTCAAAAATACTAACTCTATTAATAATTAATTATATAAATATTCACGTACCTGTTGAAAGGCACGAGTTTAACTCGCATTAAAATTTCCAATAACTTTATTTTCAAAATCTCTTATCAAATTCTATTATTAGATCAGTGATAATGACTTAATAGAATTAAGTATAAATTACACAAAATATATATATATATTTTATCTTTTGTATATATTAATTCATATATTTGGTAATTAAAATATCACATTTATCTCTCACTTATACAATACTGTCGTATCAAAATTATTACAATTATGTGTGTTATAAAAGGACATTGTGTGTGAACGAATGAATCGCGAATTGTGCCAAAGTTCATACATTCACTTGGTCGTGACAAAGTGTAATTAAATTAAATCTCTTAATAAAATTCATAATAGTTGATTCTATTTTGAAGTTGGCTTACATTTTTGATCATATGTGTTAGATAGACGTGTCACAATAGCATATAGTAAACAATTTGCACATAGAAATAAAAAGTACACTTTATCTTTTATTATTTGTCTTTTTATGTAAACAAAATTCTTAGTACCTACATCGAAACAGCTAAAAAAACTAAAGGATTTTTTAAATATATTTGTTTACATAAGACAATTAAGAAAAAATAGAGTATACAAATTTAGACGTGTCTCTTTCTGTCAAATCGTAGCATTGTTCACAAACTATTTCTGTATGTGTATTTTCCCATATATTGATGTTATAATTAGATTAGGCTGTGAGACAGCATATTCAAATTCTTTTACGATTTAATATACAGGCTAGAGTTACTGTGATACACCTTTTATGGCTTGCGGATTGGTAGATAACTACATG
This sequence comes from Tineola bisselliella, assembly GCA_028551675.1. Lineage (NCBI taxonomy): Eukaryota > Metazoa > Arthropoda > Insecta > Lepidoptera > Tineidae > Tineola > Tineola bisselliella. The sequence goes on from JAPWLS010002068.1 coordinate 27,265, forward strand.
GATGAATCAGTCATCTCAGCCTCTCATTGCCATTCTTAAATCTGTGATCTCATTATGTCCCACAATTACAACTTCTCTGTCTACCCAATTACTACCCAATTCCAAACAATCTATTAATAAATATATATTCATTAATTTAATTAAAACTTTCATTCATTTGTTTCATTGTCATTACTTCTTTAAGAGTTTTGAATCTGGATTGAGTTTTATTAGAAATACTTTCGAAATGTAAAAGTTGTTTAAGAAATTATTAAAATTAGTAAATTAGTCTGTGAGTAATCTAAGTGAAGTTATAACAAATATAATAAAATTACAGATAAATCGACAGTTCTATTATTAAACAATCCTATTACCTGCACTCCAACTAAATATAAATAAACTATAAAGATACCAAATTAAGGAGTCGATGTAACACAATTCGACTATCTAATTTGGTCAGGTAATAATTTAGTTTATTTTTATTTAGTAAACTATCTGACCCTTCACCAACTTGTAGATAACCAAGTGAACGACCACTCAAATTCCTATATAAAACGTGGCACTTGGGTTTCAAAACAAAACTTCTATTGTCAGACTTTGTTATGCTTAAAATTGTCTCATAAGAACATTTCAGAATTCTCCAAACAATTTTTAATATACCTTTCCAAATATATTTTATTTGATTGAAGTTTGCAAACCAATGAATAATTCAAACTGATAACCCTCATGCCTAATAGTCGTAGATGTTTTTTCCTCATTATTTGAGGCCCAATTAATTGATTACTTCCATAACAATAATGTTCAGGGACGTGTATTAATATAGCTATAGTTTGGTTCTTTTCAGATTTTGTTATCCAATTAAAGTTGTAGGTATCCAAACTTTCTGGATGAAATAAAAAGTCTATTACATAACTTCTATCATCACAAAGATTGGGAAATGAAACAGAAGTTGAAACTTTGTAATCTCCATTAGCTACAGATTCCACAGTGGCTTGGATCTCTTTGATTAATTTTTTCAACCTTATATCTTGTGCAACTGGCCTAAAGTCCACTTTACTAAACACTGAACTAGTATATGTTTCGCATTCTAAAGACATAGCAGTATCAATCAATTTCAATTTACGATGCAGCTTCTCTGCATTATCCGATTGAGATATTTTATACAGGAAATTATGATTGAATATCATATCAATAAATTTTGTTGGATGCTGGCCGAGGTATAAACTTGATAAAAAAATTGTAAGAAGGTCATCACAAGTCATTTTTGTAAACTTATCCTCTATGGCATGTTCTACCGTTTGCCAAAATCTTTCCATGTTTTCTGGACTGTGGTATAAAAAGCCAAAAGGATAAATAAATGATTTTAAAAAACTATGAGAAATTGTTTTGCCATTCAAAATGAAATATTTGCCGCATTTGTTTAAGATATTTTTATTCCTTATCCTAAATGTCATGCAATAGTTCAAGATACCAACTATGAGAACTTGCGACTCGATCCTGTCCCCCCGAGCCTTTAGATACCTCTCGACAGCACTCTCTATTTGTAAATCAGTGTATTGAAGTCTAGTTAATTTGGTTATAAAATCAAGGAGCGAATCCTCATCTAAAATATGTATGTTTGTGTTCAACCATCTGCCAACAATACTAAAAGACTGTTGACTCAAATTGTTTTCTTGGTTAAAAACATTTACAATTTCTTGCATATCTGTTAAAGATAGTTTCCACCAGAAAGACCATAACTTCTTTTCAAGAAGCACCATAACTGTAGATTTACTGGCTTTCAAATTGCATGCTATATTTAATAGCTGAACAAAATTTTTTTCATTTATATCATCCTGTTTCTCGTCAAATCCGACCCACAGCTTGTCTATTGTCTCCTCATATTTTGAATCTTTTTTATTATTTACTAAAAACATGACAAAGTCTGCCAGCTGTCCAATTGTTAATTTATTATCAATCACTCTTAAAAGTAATTCATCACAGAAATTGTATTTAAATGGCTCTAACATTGCAAAATCAACATTAAGTGCATTCAATAAAGTTTGCGTATCCTCTGTCTGCATTACAACTTTCAATAGCTTCTCCAAAATGGCACCTTTAGCTAAATGAGCATTCATAAGACGGGTATCTACATCCATAGGCATATTAAATTCTTTTTCCACTTCACAGATTCGTTCTATAGCTCCTAATGCTATGTTCGGAGTTATTTTTATACACTTTGATAGTAAAGAAAATATATCACGAAGATCTGAGCACTGCCGAAACTCTGCTTGTATAAGATTATATTTACTGCTATCACTTGACGAGGCTGAAGGCACTGTTGGTATATGTTCTTGTGTTACATCTCTTACCTTTCTTACAACTAGAGGCAGCTCCCTCACATTCAGACCGTCTTCTACCATTATAGTACTGTTTATAAATTCCGGATGTTCTTCAGAATGATCACTCCCATAATGTCGAAACCAAAAATCAAAGGCACTTGATAATCTTTGAGTATTACCTCTTCCCAATCCAATAAGTTCTTTACCCGCTTTATAGTAGGCCTGCATCATAACTCTTAAATATTTGTTTTGAGAGATCATGCAAGATTATATAAACAGTTCGACACCTTGCGTGTTTACTTCTGACTAAACTTTCAGTCGATTTATGTAATCAAGGTCACATATATCAGATATAATACTAATCTACTCATTGTAATTTCATTCCACGACTACAAAAAATAATTTAGCTGTTTAATCACGCGTGTAATAACACATTTATAAGCAATTTACAATACACAATGAAAATATTAGAAAAACGTTTGACACATCCTATGGGTTTTTGTTGTTTTATTGTTTAAAAGTAAATGGTTCGTTGACTATGCAGCCTAATATGAATACTTTTTTAAACTCCTTTTTTCTTTCCTAATGCAAAGTTTATTTTTACGTTTCCTCCTCAATTTTTGAATAAAGTGGTGAAATGTTGATAGAACGTGCTTCTATATAGAATTAATAAATTTAAATAAAACTAAAGCCGATGCTCATTTTAATTCGAAGCCTCGTGGCAATTAGTAAAAAGAATTTTGACATTATTTGACATTTGTTGCGATGGCATTTTCCCCACCACTCAGTATATTTTCCATTTAAGTTATTTCTGTAGTGGGGTGCTCACGCTCTTTATTTTAGCAGTTTATAAAATAAGGGTTCGATTTAATAAAAAAAACGGTGAGTAAATATAACAATAATTATATAGGTATTATTTAACAAGATTCAGGAAAAACGTTATCTATAAAATAGATTTTAATTTGAAAAGTGTTTGTGTTGATATCAGCTGACCGGCAGGATCGTATTCATGTGACCGCGAATTTCTTTGAATCCGCGAAAAGTGTTCTATTGTTCAGCTTCAATTTTATAAATTGTTCTTGTTATCGCGTGTTTAATTATATAATTTTATTTTCATTAGCTCATAGAGATAAATATATCCAGTGTGTTCCTATCCTTATACATGTTTTATAAAAATAACTTTATCTACTTTAATTATATATATGGTATAATAAAATAATAATAAACTGTTATTTTTTAGTATTGGTGTTATTTGAATGGATCAGTAATTAAACGAGAGACTCTGTAGTATTTTTAAAATGTCAGAAGAAAAGGCAGTGGTATGTATTTCTTTATTATATAAAAATAACCTACAATTATACTTTATCAGTACACAGTTAATAAACATTAGTCTGAGAATTTGTTGACAAATTAAATTGGGAGACTTTGATGCTGATATGTTTTTTCTTTGATTTGAGTAAGGCAGTATTTTGAATTATAAAAACATATAATTAAACATTGGGCTCTTACAGTATAATTAACTAAATTGACTCAGAATCTGATATACGTGTTATAATGACGTTATTTTCTTCAATTATGTTATATTTAAGAACTATATATATCTTATTTGTTAAGATCCATTTAAAGAGTCAACCAATTACATAGATCCTCGTTTTAATAATTTAAGTCGAACAGAAACAGTCCACTTGTGTTATTTTACTGTGCTCTTATGAAATTACAAAGAAATAAGATTGTAACAGCAAAGGAAGGACAGCAGATAATAAATACATATATATAAACTACAAACTGACCCCAAACTACTGTACTAGGGGTACCTGGACAAAACCAACACAGGCATATCGTGTAACAGTATTTATCTATGAATAAATATTTGTTGCGATCAGGTATCGAACCTGGGTCCTCTATGTAACAGCAGATGTCAACAGATACTTGCATGTGCATGCTGTTTTAACATAGTTTTTTATCGCTTTTACATATTTACTTACTTCATTATCTCACCATTGATGGGTAACAAAATCTACATTATCCTAATATCTCCATTCTATTTAACTACCTATAGTACAATTTTTTTACCTTGCAAACAAATATTATTGCTTTAAAATATTTATTTTTTAAATCTATACTTTGTTTTCTTTTTTAAGTTATGTATTATAATTTAAAACACAAAGCCATGTTTATTATGTTAAGAAGACAAGCATGACTGTATCTCATAAGCCCAGATTGCGCCCCTTAAATGCCTACATATCAACTCTGACGCTTTACTGACGCTTCATTTTTTATCAAGACATGCAAGATAAGGTGAAAAAATAGTTTATTGTTTATCCAAAGTTTATCTCTTAAGAGTATGTGATTTTTTTGAACCAAATAGTTTGTTTACCAGATTTCTTATGAAATCATTTGAAGGTTAAATTGTTGGTTTTTGGGCCAAAGCAAGTTACGATTACGTTTGGCTTTTTTTACCTTTAATTATGTTTTTATTTCGACAGTATAATAGTGAAGATTTAGCTTAATAATGCTGAATTCTAAGAATTAAAGTTTACATCACTAACTTTTTTTGCAATAATTCTTTCTCATATCACAAAAGTAATTTATATTTTACAAATCGTGAACAAAATTAAGGGTATAATATCACGCGAAATAAAGTAGCAATATAAAGTACTATACAATTTTAGTCGAAATCAAAACTAAATTTCAAAATACAATTTTTATTTATTTAATTTATTTTTATTGTTATTGCTAACATTTATTGGAATGTATGAACACGAGTCGCTGTGAACGATATTTCTTAGTCATTCAGGTCACATTACGAGTACATGATTTGTCGTTTCTGACTAAGCATTTGTCGTATTATATTTGCTTAGTGGATTTTTTATTATATGCAACATGATAAATATGTTTACTTACAACGAGTTAGTACGGTTTTCCCCATATTCTTTATGTGTACTCGATTTTTTTAAAAAGATTTTTCATACTGATCCATTTTATAAAAAAAACTGAACAATTAAACAAAACACTAAAGAAAATAAAATTTATAAGTGTAGCATATTGCATAAAAAATATATTATATTCTTCTTCTTTTATTAATGGCCTCAGATATCTATTAAAGACAATTCTGCCAATGTCGAGTATTCGGACAGCAGTCCAATAAGAAATTATAAAATTTTAATTCACACGTAAACCCCTATAAACCTCATAAATAATCCCATAAGCATGTTTATGTCTGTGTGTGTTAAAATATGTATTAGATGTCAGTCTGTCACATCTGATTTAAGAGTTACTCTATGAACAGACATGCGCGTCGTCGTCATAATTGACACTTTTTCCAAGGTGTATTTTCATAACTTCTTAACTTCTAGATATAGCTATATAATAATTCACAAAAATAATAGGTATTAACACTAGATTGCCAGAAGAAGTCATTTTGACTGCTTTTTGGTGTCAATTAGAAAAACAACTATGTATATAATGGCAGAATTTAATGACTTTTTGTGCGACATGTAAATGCGGTTATTAATAATAGTAGTTACCTCCCCCTCCTTCATTTCCGGTATATACATATGTGTTATATCTAGATATAGGTACATATATACTAAAGTTCAGTCTTTCTAGTGTTAATGATCTATAAGATACTATTGCAATTTTTTTGAGTAAATATTAGTCGGTTTTAATCTAATTGAAAATATTCTATAAATAATTTAGTAGGTATAAATAACGATAATAATATAGCTTATAAGTGCATATCAAGTCAAGTCTATGTCAATAATATAATTTTAATGTATAGTATATCATTTATTTGTATTATCTAATTTTAAAAATTTCATTTTATTAGATTGTCGTAACAAATAAAACATATATTCGTATTTTTTTAACATTCTATTTGGAAAATCAAACAAAAACAAAAGTTGTTCCACTTCCATATTTTTATTTATTTACTCTTCACGTTAATATAATCTTTTATATAGGTAAAGAAAAATTACTATTTTTAAACGAGTACGGTAACCGGAAATTAAAACAATTTGTTTCCTTTAATAAAGTTTTCTTTAGCATTTTTACCGCGTTTCTGAACTTTAACCGCCATCTTGTGTCTGAGTCATAACACTCAATACCTTATTGTAGTTTACTGACTTAAAACAACATATGGCCAACGAATAAAAAGCATTCCACATAAGGTGCAATTATTGTCCGAAATTCTATTTTTAATTTTAATATATCTCGATAAATAATCACGAATAGGTCTACAGTTCGACTTTATTTTGTTTTTCCATTCTAATAAATTATACTTTTTTACATACAAATTTTGTTTAGATATAGAAAAAAATTCAAACAATCCTGTTCAATCGTAACAATGATAGTGTTTTTGCTTATAATGGCGTGACGCCGCCATAATTTTCGTTCTCAATTGAACTTTGGCATTCGTTTAAGGTCGATTACGTAGTTTTGGTTCATTAATTTTACTTTAAGACCTTTGCTGTATCTGTCTTATTTATTATGTAAAGCATAAAAGATATGAATTAATAACAAAGATGACTGGAATACTTTTAAATACACAAAAGAACGCGTTTTTAAATCACAAACAATTTTTTTTTATTTATTTACTTTTAGTAAATGGGCTCCAATAGAGCGCTTTTACTCGTCAATACAAATATAAATGAAATAAATTTATTAGTTTAATAATTATCAGCTGCTGTATACTGGCATTGTCCACTTACATATTAATGTCATAATAATATATAATAAATCTACTATGATTTTCTAGTTAAATTACATTCGCGAAGATCCATGAACGAAAATATCATTTGTTTTGTGACTATATTAGTCGTTTCATCTTCGCGGATGATCCTCTTTCAATCACAATATTATCTAAGAAAATGCGTCGTATTAAACGGATTGTTATCTTTTTGGGGAAATATATTATAGTATCATTGTAACGAGTGACGTAAATATCAATAGTAGTTTTTAATTCACGAACGTCGGCATTGCGCAAGTTAATTGCAATTATAAGGAATTAATATTAATTATTTGCAATTAATAAAAGTGCAATGCTCTGACCCTTATACTAATATACTCTGTGTTCGTAATTTCAATACATGATAAGAGCTAACAAAATCGCAATTTTACAACAGAGCTATTTAATAAAATTATTATACATTGTTTGTGTAGATTCTTCGTTTTTCAAGGGAGTATCTCAGAAACTACTAACAATTTTTTTTTTCATGAAATAGCGAATGAAATTTTGAAGGTATTTCAACAAAAAACGTATCTTGTCTAAATGTTAGATTCGACTATGTTAGGAGTTAATCGCGTATGAAGTTTCGTTCAGTTTATATTAATTAAATAATTTTTCATATAATTAAACCACTTTAAGCTATCTTAAGCTGCAAAATGATTGATATTATATCATCCTATCAATCATTGTCATGCATTTATCTTAATATATTGTTTCCTATGTTATATGTTTGGTAGTTTTATATGTATATGAGAAAATGCACTTTTCGAACGATACAGTGATTTATTTCTCAATCAATTTTTGTAATCATCGCGTCACTTATCAGTTATCACATACTGTACAACCTTTGTTTGTCTGTCCGTATGTCTGAAGCGCTAATCTGAACAACTACTGTAGGGTCTATTCACCAATAGATGGACTGACTTACGAGGAAAAATTACTTGTATAATTTGCTAAACTATGTTGACAAAGAGAAGATAAACCTTGAACTCAAATTTGAAAATCAATAACTATCTCTCTTCCTAGTATTTATGTATATATGTATTTATTATAGTATTATTATTGTCATTATTATCTTATGTATGTATCTACGTTACATGGTGTCTATTTGTACCTCCTGCTATTACATTACATTGATCTACATCTAAAAGTTGGTTGCCTGGAAGAGATGGCTTCTTAGCGATAAAACCGCCATGTCTTCTTACTCGCTTACTGTATTTTACTACGTTAAGTAATAAATAAGGCAAAAAATGAGCTGGTATAGTGGGAGTGACTCTTAAATAATAATTATTTTTACTTTAAATATTATTTAAATTATATAAAATCATAATAGAATGTACCAGTGTGTTGTGCAGAGGTCCCTTGTTCGATTCTAAGTCGCTACCAACTACATATTATACCATGTTTCGAGTGAGGGAGTCATTTTCAGTGCGTTTCTATTTGAATGCCGGTATTGTGTTGTTTGTACACATGCAATCCATCTGTGAATATTGAAGAGTCCATATTTATTTTGCCAAAGCGATAAAGATTAAAATAAAATGCTTAAATAAATCATTCCCGATTTCTCTTTGAAGTTCATTCGCGGTCTCTTCATTTGCGTTTTAATAACCGAGTTTATTTTAGAAAAATACTTTTTGATTACCACCACATTTTAAGATAGACTTTGAAGAATTTAAATATAAGAAAACAACCGAAAAACTGCCCGACGATATTAGTAGCCGCCTACTTTATCAGTTTAAGAAAATCATAAAAAGCAAACTTATTCTAAAATCATGTTACACGTTAGATGAATACCTTATAGATAAAAAAGCTTGGACATAACCCATATCATTTTATGTTAACCTGTAGGTATGTACAATGTCCATACAGCAACTATTCCTTTACGTCATAGTGGATTTATTATATATTATTATTGTCTTAATATGTAAGTGGACAATGCGTGTATGCAGCAGCGAAATCAAATTGATAATAATAAATATTTGTATTTATTTTGACATTATATATACAAGTATATAAATAGCAAATACAGCTCTATATGTGACCTACATTTAACAAACGAACATAAAAGAAAAATTATTATACTAGCTCGGCATAAATGGCAAAGAACATTGCTGGAGTTATTAAAATGTATTGCGCATAAATATATACATACATATGTATTTATATAGGTATAGGTTGCTTACTAGTTTTACATAAACGTACTTCTTAACTTGGATGTTTTTATTTACTTATTTTGTTTTTTATTTAAAAACAATATACTTATATAGTAGTCTATTTCATAAATTGGCGATAATTAGGTTATTACATTTTTGAATTTTAACACTAAACTGATAATTCTTGTTGAATGTACCGCCAAATTTTAAATTTATTTTGTCTCTTTTACTCACCATTTAAATGAAAGAGATACAATGTTTTCTTTGTATATATACTACATACGTATAAATCATATATTTCCATATTTATATTTTTTATTACGAGATTGCTGCCGTTTGTCGCTTCCCTCAGAAATGTACCTACATATTTGCACATATTTTCATATGATCACACCATATTTGGAATTCGGAATGAAGTGTTATGTTAATAATAATTTACGTGGTAATTAAAGTCATTTTGTGTTGTTCTACTTTTTTGTTGTCGACACTTGGAATTATCGTTTCACTCGCACCAACAATTTACAAGCAACATAGTTGTATTATTCTATTTTAGCCATATGTAGATGGTACGAAATTGTTTTTGCTTCACGTTTTTTAGAGCTCGTATTTGTTTTGAAAACATTATTAAAACTACAACTAATTGGTATGGATTATAATTTATGCATACCAATGTCCATATAGGTTTGATGTATCGATTCATTTAAGGCCTGATATCCATTGCTATTACTTTAGAGGCATTTGTTTGTAAGTTTTTTTAACTTCTTCATTTTTTTCCAGACAACCCCCCTAAAATGGGGCTTAGCAGGAGTGAGTATGATAGCGCACGACTTTCTCACAGCTCTGGAAACATTGCCAGGAGGGCAGCATCGTGTGGTAGCATTGGCTGGAAAGGACACTGAAAAAACTCATAAATTAGCTAATCTACATAAAGTACAGACCGCGTATGATGATTATAGTTCACTTGCACGTGACGACTCTGTAGGTAATAAACATTTGTATGTGTGTAATGTATGCATGTACATATATGTCATATGGTCTCATTATTGCTCGTTGATATTTTTAAAGTAGATTATAGATTGTTAATATTAGTTTTAGTACCTACATAATTAAATTCCATTTTATTTTGATGTTCGACCATGTAATACTTAGTATTGGTGTGAATATTCATTGATTGATTAAGCCGTTTTAAGGGTACACTGAAACGCAGACTGAAAACTCAATTTAAGAAATTCTTCAGTTTTATAGGTGGGAATAGCGAACCTTTAATGGTACGTGAGAGAATCTTCCAGGAATTTTTGATCCAACGGAAATGAATAGGGATTCTCAAAATTATTTGTAACGCGTTATAGCATGAAATATTGCCATTTTTGCACTACGTAATTCTTTTATCATTTATAAATTTTAATATTTCGTAAAAATTAATCTGTCTTGGCTTTATCCGACCTTCACAGATGTCGGTCCACGTTACGATTTTTGCGCTAAATTATATGTAATTATTGACAAATAAGATTATCTCTTATTTCGCATGTTACGTTACTCTTCATATTTGACACGATATTATTGTTAAATTATCTGCGTGGAATATTACCGAAATACTCCAGTAACTTATCGCTGAAGTTAAAAGAACTTTAAAGGCAAAAATAATTCTCATAGTTATTTCTTTTTATATTAATCATGTAGGCAACATCAATCAGACTATCTGGTTCAATGGAGCCGGACTGCCATTAATCATGTCCCATGTAGCAGATTATCTTTTGCTCCTAACAAAATATCGTTTCAATTTTTGTTACTATCGAAAAATAACCTTATATAGATATGTTATATCACAAATTACACATGTGCTTATATGCTTAATTAACTGCATTGAAGCCAATGTAAATATGAGATAACCCCGCCTCCCTTCTCACAATATAGACAAGCGACAAAAGTGGCTGTTGATATAAGGTCAAGCGTTTCAAGGACAGTTTTTGTATTTTATCAAAATGGCTGGAAATATAGAAGTGCTTCAAAATATACATTCAGTAATAAAATGCTAATCTTATTAAAACCAAATTTCTGTGAATGTTTTATTCATCATCAAAAACCATTTGAAAGTTTGTCGTATTTCAATTGTTTGCTGAAAATCGCCAGCTGTGTCATTTTGTTTGAAATTCTGTAATTAATGAGGACAATCAAAAGACTCTGCTTTCGTATCATTTCGCCAATTCGTCGACTCATGATTTTTTAATACATTTCAATAGATATTGTAATAAAATTTAACATTTTGTACATTATAATGGTCAGTTTTACAAAACCTAAACTAGTCATTAAATAACTAATACTTGTATTAAGAAACCATCTCTCCCAAAAGTTATCCATTTAAAAGTCATAAATCGCCGGTTTGCTCGAACAAGAGTCCCTTAAGAACAAATCAGGTTTTGAAGTCAGGGTCACGGAGCTTTACGGAGAAATTTCGCCAATACGGTCTGCTCGTTTCTTATAACTCACATGACAGTTTGTATCACGATAGCATGTTAAAGTTTTTAAGAAAGAAATTACGTAATTTTAATAACTTGACATTTGTCATGCGTGTATAATAAAATTAACTTGTTGCCGTATAAATATTTTGCATCAGTTTTAATTATAGAGAAGCGTTTGTATAAGTTATGTAATCACTGTCATGTTATAACTTTTATGTAGGTAGAGTTAAAATCATCTTTTTTTTACTAAACTACAGTGAGGTCAATCTTTTGGTTTTGATCTTAAAAAAAGCTTAAAGTTTTTACTTTAGTCTATGTCAGCCATTCTCAAAGTGTGTTCCGCGGAATCCTAGGGCTAAAATACTGCAAAAAATACCTACCAAAGGGAGATTATAAGGTTACATCTAAATATTACGTAATATTACATTGCAATATGATTATTCATAAATATATATAAATCAGTTTTTTATAATTCTATTAAGGCTTTTCCTTCGCCAAAAAAGTTTGAGAACCGCTGGTCTATGTCAGTTTTTTGACAAACTCAGTATCATTATGTTAACCGTTGTCAAAAAGACTTGAATTTCAACTTTTCTCTACAATATTTATAAGTTCATTCTTTATTTATATAATATTATTTTGTTACATTTGAATATGGAATTGTTAAATTTTCGTTTATGAAATGTTTTATCTTAGAAAAGGCGTGTAAATTTCAGATATTGTCTTCGTAAGCGTTATCAATTCACAACATTATGAAGTTGCGAAATTAATGCTGGAAAAAGGTAAACATGTCCTATGTGAAAAACCAATGGGCATAACGTATAAACAAACAAAAGCGCTCGTCGACTTAGCAAGAGAAAAGAAACTATTTTTATTGGAAGGCGTGTGGTCACGATTCTTCCCAGCTTATGACGCTTTGGAACAACATATCAGTTCGGGAGGCTTGGGGGAGGTTTATCATATTAATATACAATTCGGGGTTGAGATCAATGACATTGAAAGAAATCTGTGAGTATGTTTTCAATAATATATTTAACTACATTATTAAGTTTAAAGATGTGGAATATTGAATGCTAATTTGTAGCTTTACATTATTTCTTTTCCGAAATCTCGTAGATTAGGCCCCAAGCGCAAGAGTCTACAAGGGCCTACGTGAAATATTTTTGATTATATTTTACCTAGAAACAACTAAAAAAGCTATCTTTGATTTTTTAAACTAAATCCCCATTGTTTTATGTTTATTTATTTTTTGTCATAATTTTAATATAGATTAATAATTTTAAATCGTTTAATTCTTCTTTTATTAGTAAAATTAATCAATTAAGCTAGTCATCTTATAACACTATGAAAGAAAATCCTGACAATTTTTAAAAATATATATTAGTATTTGATGCTGTCAAATTAATGTATTGAATTAAAAGTCGCATTATAAAACTTTATTTTTGGTACTGTTTATTATTATTATTCTATGAGCTCCTGGACTTTAATATCTGTAATCTCTATAATTATTTCTGTTCTTTTATTCCAGTATGAAGGATTTGGGCGGTGGTGTAGTTCTAGATTTAGGTGTACACATGATCCAATTAGTTCAGTATTTATATAAAGAAGCGCCAATTGATTTAGTGAGCACTGGCCATTTGAGCAGCGCAGGAGTTGACGAATCGATGTCTTGCTCATTGAAATACAGTAATGGCAGAACGGCTACTCTGTCGGCTCATACCAGAGTTACTTTACCAAATAGAGCGGAAATAATTGGAACACAAGGCACTATTGTGGTGGGTATCTTGGTTCTAATTTTGTGTGAAGGTGCAATGAAGATCCTCGTACCATAAAATGTCACCCTTTTTTTTGTTTTTACAAATAATTACTATTATATATATATATTTCTTAACTTTATAGCTATATAGAGTTTCTAATTCAATAAAATTGTTTACATATGGCCGTATTTTTTCTCTAAAAAGGAGTTGTGTTTTAATAGACAAGTGGGCATATTCTTTTACTTCTAATACCTAAATTATTGTATAAAAAATTAAGTTTGCTTTTTTATAAACATTTTATATGAATTTTGCATTTAAAAAGAAATCTTATCCAAACTTTTTCTTTATCTGCAGATGGATTTCTTCTGGTGTCCGACTAAATTGCATATATCGGCTGCTAATAATACGGAATGGACACTGCCTAAGGGAAAATTCAAATTTCATTTCCATAATAGCGCTGGTCTAAGTTATCAAATACAAGAATGCGGTGATCTAATAAGAGAAGGTACTTTTCGATTTATTTAGCTTTTTATTTCATGTGGAGATTTAGTTAAACTCTTAAAAAATATGATCGTATTGATAAAAGATTGTTTAGAATAAACACTGGATTTGTAACGGTTGGGTTGATTTACTTTTGTTTTCATCATGATCCTGGCTGTAACGATGTCTTGGCCTCGATAGTTTAAAAAGCGAACTGTCAACGACAGTTAAAAAAAACTATAAAATTTTCACAAATTCTATTTATAATATTTAATTTAAGTATTGCTTAAAATATTTTTCTATTATTTATTATTCCAGAGAGGTTGTTGACCTCATTATTAATAATTATTTTTTTTAGGTGTTCTAGAAAGTCCAAAGATGACGTTAGACGAAAGTATTTTAATATCAAAATTAGTAGACACGTTGCGCTCACAATTGGGTGTTGCTGAAAATGGATATTGATTGAACGAACCTCAAACTTAACTGAAATAATTTGTTCCTATATGTGAAATATATGAATTTGTACTTACTGTGCTGTCAACTTGATGCCATAACAAGCAATGTACAATAAAATGATGCCTTAACTTATTACGAATTTTATCAGACAATAAATCTTAGTTTAAGTAATATTATAATGGATCAGTATGACGCGCGATTTTGATATGTTCGCCTAGATTTTTATAGTAATTTACTTTCAACTGTTTATGCAGTTGTTAGTGCTCAATCGTAAGTACTAAGATAGAAGGACTCGTATATGTAAAACATTATACAAAATATCGAACAAATTTAAAACTGCAGTATTTTTATATTTTCGATTTTAACTTATAAGGAGCCAATACATAATTATATTAACAATAAAATTTTGCTAAATACAATTCAATTTAAGGTATAGAAAATATTTTAAAATTATAAATATATTTTCTTTACGTTTTAAAAAGTCAAATTTATTATATCGAATTGGAATGATCGTTAAAATAAAACATTTTTTTATTTGCATGTGTCAAAAGTGAATTTGAAACTTAAGTTATTTGTAATAATCGCAATAATGTAAACTCTGGTACCGTTTGAGATATTGAAAAATAGCCACGCAAATGTATTGTAAAAGTTTGTTGTGCACTGGCTCCTTCGTAATTGAAGCCGATAATATGTAACCTCGAAAATCTGTGATTATAGATGTGTCCAATACGTAGTTATGTTAATATTTTATTATTATTAAATGTTTGAATTATATGCGTTTTTATTTATCTTGTAACCTGTACGTTATGCCCGTGCGACGGCTCTACACACAAGGTTCCCTGTCTGACATGTCATTTAAGTAACACGTTTAAACAACTAGCAAACTTGTCCCCACCATTCTTTACCAATGTAGAGTAAGACTAAGAATTGTCCAACGAAATAGGCATATTGTTTTCACAAATAAGCACTCAGATTACTTTAAAGAATTTAAGAATTACTTTGTGTATTTAATCCTCTTCTTTTCATATTAATGGCTTTAAATTTTCTATTAAAGACAATTCTGCCAATGTCGAATGTTCGGACAACAGCCCAATAAGAAATTTGACGAAATGTATAAGTTTACTAATTGAACAGGAATTATATTAAAAAACATAATTTCTAATTGATATTTTATTGATAATTTAAATTTAATTTTGTTCAGGTAGGGGCAGTTTTCTTTTTAATTGCAAATACAAGTATATAAATGAAAAGTACAATAATAACAATATGTATGTATATTTAGAGCTATGGAAAGATTATATTTAGAGGCTCGCAAAGACTTTTACGATGATGCTGGTCGCTTGACGCAGTTGCGGCTCGGTGATGACTAACGGTGGTGCAAAACGGATTGTCTGGCCGTGCGTTGTTTTTGCAAGCACACCCGCGTCACGGAGCTTCAGGGTGATGTCCCATGCTGGATAATCTGTGAAATAAAGTTAATGATTAACCAATTCTACTATCGTACACGTCAGCAAGTTAATGGCAGACAAGCGTTGCCTGTGGAAATATGTGTATATTTATTTATTTTTTATATAAAGCGTTATTATCCAAATCATGGTAGTTATATATTTATTAGTGAAATATAAAAAAATCTGTTACTCTTTTCAATTACAAATACAACCCAGTCTATTTTTTTATTTTTGATCAGTTGGTTGGTAAATAAACAAACAGATAAAGAGTTTTAGGCCCAAACTATGCGACTTGAATACGATCGACACTCACCATCAGAAACATCGATAGCATTCATGAGACCGCGTCCACGTACAGCAGGCACCTTACTCTTGGGTATTTTATTCAGTTCTTCGCGGAATATACGACCAAGTCTATCCGCATTCTCAGATAGTTTCTCCTCAATTAATACCTGAAATATTATTGTATTTATTTGAAATTGTAAGATTGAAACATGTGTCCTTAGTAGTGTAGATGATACCTTTGCATTTAATTTCAACAAAAGTAAATTTACACTCAAAATAATTATCAATATATTTATTAATTTCATTCGATGTTTCGAAAGCCTTGCAGCCATCACAACCGAAATAAATGCAATAGTATAAACTTATTAATTTAATTTAATCAACTTTGCGGACACGTGTTTATTATTAAATAGCAATAATAAAGATTAAATTGTAGTGGAACTTGATGTTACCTTTATAGCCTCTGTGGCAACGGCGCAAGCCAACGGATTACCACCATACGTGGATCCATGAGTACCAGGTTTGATCACCTAAAACAATAATTACAAGCAAATTAACATAAAATCTACGTCCAAATTGTTCTTTTTTTCTATAAAATGTCAACATACATTCATAACGTCATTATTAGCTAAAACAGCAGAAACTGGTAGAACACCACCGCTTAGGGCTTTCCCCAGAATTAGAATATCAGGTTTCACACCCTCGTGGTCAACTGCTAACAATTTACCAGTTCTACCTGCAAAGTCATAAGAATAAATATTAATCACTCTTTTTATAAATAAATAATTTACAACAAAAAATTGTATCATTATTCAAATAAAACTGTTTATTCAATTTATCTTCAATATTTTCGTCATTTGTTTTTCGTTCTAATCAGACTATACGTAATGTCTATGATACAATAATGAACTTAGCATATACATAGAAATAAAATTAATATGACTTACCAAGTCCAGTTTGGACTTCATCCGCAATCCAAAGTGCATTGTACTTGGAGCAAAGACGTCGGACTCCGGTCAGGTAGCCATCATCAGGTACTATCACACCAGCCTCACCTTGAATGGGCTCCACCATAAAAGCTGCTACATATGGATCCTTCAACGCTTCCTGAAAATAACATATTTATATTAGGAAAAAAAGTGACGGTATTTTTGTGATGCAATTTCTTATTAATACGATTTCTTTTGAATTTTATATTTGCATGTTCCAATAACTAATTTCTTGTTTGATATATTCGCAGGCAATAATTACTCACCTCCAAAGCACAAAGATCATTGTACGGAATAAGCTCAAATCCAGGCATGTATGGACCAAATCCTGTGTAGCAATCTGGATCCGACGAAGCCGAAATCGCAGATAAGGTGCGGCCCCAGAAGTTTCCAGTTGCAAATATTATCTGGATATTAAACAAAACACAGTATTGTATTCTATTTGTTGAATGGAAAGCCGCTATGAATAGATCGCACTGGCGTTCAATGGGGGAGACCTATGTCCAGCAGTGGACGTCCTAAGCTGATATGATATGATAAAGATCTCTGTTAAACATTAACCACTGCGCCACAGAGAATTATGAAGCTATAATTTTGAATACAATTTTAAGCCTCTACCTACCCCAATTAAAAATATATTTATATAATAACATGTTTATATTTATCCAACCAAGATAACTTTAAACCATATTTATGGTCGGTTCAAACCAGAAGTAATTATCAACATCTTTTGTTTGAACTGGTCTTAAGTTCATAAGTCATCGATATGCATAGATATAAGTAGATACTATACCTTGCAATTATTGTGATAATTATATCATAGGATTCCTATTAACATTTGAAATACGCATTAAGGAAGCTCGGCGAATTCAAATAAGGCATTTAGAATACACATTTGAATTATATATTTTTATTCATTCCATTTAAATAACAGTTCATTAATAAATAGACTATATATCGCAAAAAAATCAGTGAGATTAATACGTTCGAACATTAAAACTATATTTAAAGAGAAATATTTCTTTCAGAATACATAGCTACAGTCTTACCGCTTCATTTTCTTTCATCTCTCTCGCTTTCTATTTACACGAAAGAGACAAAAGACGCCAGAAACAAAGTTACACAATAATATTTAATTCATGAATTTTAATAATATCCAATAGTTATATCAGAAACTTATAATTTTTGGTATAGCGTTTTGTGGATTATTTAAAAAAAAATTTTTAATATGTTTTTTATGATGTGTGTTGTACCTACTGTTTTGATAAATTAACTAAATATTATATTTGAATTTTTATTTATATACTTTTCATTAGTTACATCACCAACCTTACACTTATCCTTGGGCACGCCCTTGACGTCATACGCCCACTTCCGGGCAATCTTGCATGCGCTCTCGCCGCCTTCCACGCCGCTGTTCATCGGCAGGAGGCGATCGAACCCAAACACTTCAGTCATAAATCTCTCGTACTCTCCCAGTTTATCTGAATAAAATGCTCTAAAACAAAAAAAATACTATGACTTTTCACTTGAACAAAAATTAGGATCTTTAGACCAATGTAAATAAACAATAAGTAATCTTTATTTGACACAAAAATAGGTAGAGAAAAATAAATGAACGCATGACTTCTCACATAATATATGTGAAAAATATTTTATATCTTATTGCTGATTTTCTTTTAACTTCTGTTCATTTGTCAGTGCTTCGTAAAAAGCCTTATAAATTGAATACAATTTAAAATTAAGCAACTACATAAAATTACTTAAAACGGCATTAACAATATAAAAACAAAAAATTACTGAAACAGTAAAAAAAAATTAGAAACCTATGACGGGGAAATAAGAAAAAAATCATTAAAAAAATAATAATCATTATTTAAAATGATAATGATAACCTAACTGTTATCTGCGACAGATAGAACGCGTGGAAAATGTTATTGAATTATCTTGCAAGCAATGGGGACAATCATCTCAATATGTAAACACGCTATTAATAGAAATAGACGAATAATAATATTAAACTTAATTGCGCTGCAAACCCAATCTTCAAACAGAGATAGCACAACAAATATTACGTTTCTTTAAAAAATATTCCACTTATTAACTAATTATCAACTAAACTAAATATCGACTAACTAAATACAATGGACCTTTTGAAATGAAATGAAAATCGTTTATTAGCATAGGCACTAAAGGCGTGCACTTGCTCATCGTTAGACTCTACCGTGACTTCGGAAAGGCGTATGGCGAGAAGAATATCACAAGAAACTCGTCAATCATAGCCTGTACATAAAGTAATAATAATAAAAAAAAACTGAATTTTAATTCAGAAAAAAAATGTGAATAACAATTTATAAATCAGATTACACAGTGGTTACAATACTATACTTCAATAACTAATAAAATTTTGTTTTTTATAAGTATTCATTATTTTATTAAATTCAAATTCATTCATATTTTTAATTATTTCTAAATTGGATATCTACTTCCGTTACTTATCTAGTAATCTGACAGATACCACAGCCTAAGCAAGTAAACAGTCTAAATATATTAATGACAATTTCGGTCTTTGCCTCTAATCGGACATCAATAGTGACTTAAAAGAAAGCCGCGTCTCCTGCTCCTGTGTCTTCCAAACATTAGACAAAAACATCGAAACATTGGGGCGTGGCCGTACACATTTTTGTATTCATACACAATGTTTTTTGTTTTCCGTGGTCGACGCAAAACAAAAACATTGTGTAGGCCACGCCCCAATGTTTGATGTTTTTGTCTAATGTTTGGAAGACACAGGAGAAGGAGACGCGGCTGAAGATATATCAAATGTCTCACCTCGAAACTAATGTAAGCACGTCAGCTTGCTTGTGAAGAGCATTTATGATTCTCGGATGGCAATGGCCTTGGTTAACAGCAGAATACGCACTCAGGAAATCATAATATTTTTTGCCCTCCACATCCCATACAAATACTCCTGTAACAAATATTATTTAAAATGAGCTTATCACGTAATAAAACACCTCTTAACTCTTAACTACCGAGTTAAGACAATTATTCTGGCTTAATTAATTAATTATTACAATTATTAGATAAACTAATATAACTAAACAGCTACAAATATAATAAAGATAACGTAAGTATTGTCATTTTATAATTCTGTTACTACTTAAAACTGGTTTGTTGGAAAATTACCTAAAATATGTACGGCCAGTCAATATTCATTCATCCATTTTTTACACGCATCAATTAAGCCGGTAGGCTTAGTTGTGTATGATTTCAAATAACAATGTCAGCAATCGCGATGTTTAATGAAAGAAATAATGTAGGTAAACTAATTAGGCATTACGATGGGTCATGTACATACATTAGTCATTACCACAATGAAATCAAACAAAAGACAACCGCTAATTAATATTAATGTTTTTAACTTTTGTTTTTAACAGAATTTCAATTGTTTTTTTTCTTTTCTTATTTACTTTATTTGTATTGTAATCAATTCCTGAATTATTAGTAAGATGTGATTTGGATTATTTATAAATAATGTATGTTCAACAAATTATAACTAATAGATTTCTAAAACCACGCCAAATCCTGTGATATCCTTATACGCATTACGACTTTTTGGCATACTTTATAATATGTATAGAGATGCGGTTTTTTAATTGACAATAATTAACAGATATATTTATGTTTTTGCTTGCATTTTACAACAGATATCGCGACCATAAACTATGCAAATAATTTTTATTTAATATGTTTATTAAGATCCTTTAGTTATTTGTCAATAGTAAGAAAAAGTACGAAAAATAAATAAATAAAATTTTATAATAGTATATTACGTTATTCACGAAGATAATTTTTAAGAGTTTAAAATTAAATATCTTGGAAGCCTTACAACCAATCACGCCGCGACCACGAGCCTTAGTTATCATAAACCATAAGTTTAATTATTATAAAAGATAATGTTAATTTATTGAAATTCCACGAATTATTGATCAAACGTCTAAGTAGACATCTAATTACCTCTAAGTCCTGACATAATAACGTACATGAGTAATATTATACAATCTGATATACGATCTTAGATATAGTTATTACTAATTAGTAATTATGTTACCAAAGAATTTAGATCACTTATCGAGTGCTTATCATTTACAAAAAATTAGCGAGCCTACACGTGTATATTAATTAAAATCTTACTTCTGGGTGTTTGTAAAAATGTCATTACTAATTTTAAAATAAATAAACTAAGATAAATAGCCAGTTACTTATCTTAATTTTGTTTTAATTAACTGGTTATTTTGTTTTATCGGACCATATTATTAATACAATTTCGCATCTAAAGTACCTAATTGTATATAATGTCCACTTAATATAGATTTCGGATGCACTCTGGGATCAAAACCCATTTTAAATGCAAGATCAATGTTATTTTTAGATGCAACTTGCTTTCTAGGAATATTCCGGTGTTTGGTTACACAAAAGGTTATTAGGATCATAAACAATAATAACATCGCATGGGGTTTAAAATATGAGAACTTGATTATATTCAATTAATATTTTAAATTAAGAATTGACATTACTTTTTTTTGTTTATTATCACGTTTAAGTTTTAATTGCAAAAAAATTGTACGCGTTAAAGTTTGAATAAAACAAAATAAAATAAAACAAAAGAATTTGAATAATTTAGCGTGATAAGATTTATTTATCACGTCGAGACCTACTCTACCCGATGTAAAAAATATTAGGGGGGCAAATGGCATGTGCGTGATCAGCAATTGATTACAAGCGCGGGTGTTATTGTTCAAGACACAATATTTTTTTATTTATTTTTAATTAGTAGCGCGTCCTCCGATTCATTGAGATAAAAATTCAAATTTTATATCAACAATTATTTTTTGAGTAATATTTTTAAAATAATCTCACCTTCTCCACGACATAGAGCAACGGGAAGTGGTGCATAGTTTCTGCATCCATATTTGTCTTCCAATGCAAAAATTTGTTCCGTTGTAAGTCCTCCTTGAGCCATTCTCTGTTTGTGACACCTACCAATGTACCAGAACAGATGAAGAATAAATAACTAAATTCAACAATTTATTTCCAACTAAAATTTATACCAAATATATAAGTTATTAAAAAAAATATACCTTATAAAAAAAAAAATTTAATAATAATTTCGCCTATTATATCATTTAAAATATAATAAATATTTCTAGTAACTTTTAAACTTTATAAATGTAAACAAAATCACTTTATGAGTGTAATAAATAAACAAAATTTAAAAGTACTCACGGGAATAAAAATCTATTTGAAACAGTTTATCGGCAAAGACGAGCGCCAGGGTGAGAGATTGAACTCGAACTGAGCAAAAACGCTTCTGTACCCGGTATTCATTGGAAAAGTACAGAAAATATTACGTCATGTTGCTTGCCAAGTAGCGATCGTTATTTATAGTATACAATTTTGCGAAAAGCTTAATGAATACACTGGATAAAGCTGACTATCCATGAAGATCATCTCATTGTAGACGCATACGTTTAAAAATTAGTAACACGATTTGGTGCAATCGTTAAACCAAGATTCACTATGGACAATGCTGTAGGAAGAAAATATAAAATCATATTTGAAATAAGAACATTAAATATTTTTTAAAATATTAAGTTGTACATATATTGGCCACAATTATGATAGAACTTTATTTAAATGTGTTTTAATTTATTCTATTTCTAATCACAGTTATCATTTGCGAAATATTTCCGTTCAAAATTACGCGTTGTAAGGAAGATGGCTGTCGCTCCCCGCCTCCCCAGGGCCAAGGTTAGAAATAGAACTTGCGTCAATCGTACCCTACAAGGTCACTGCAGGGTTGGAATAACCTTGAGGGGATTGGCGACCTTCTGATTACATAACCTTTCGTTCGATATTAATGTATTTTTGGAAAGCTTTATGCTTTATTCATTTAATATTTGGGTGTTTTTTGTTAATTCATGCATTAAAGTATTAGATACGCTTTACTTCCCATTCTTGAATTTCCTCACTACGTTATAAAATCAAAGTTAATGGTGATTTTTTTTATTATTACATAATAATATATACTGGTTCAATACCGCATAAGTCTATTCAATTACAAAGACCAACGTCATCGGGTCGCTTCCTTTGTTATCCGCATTGAAATCGTAGATCATATTTTGACGTGGAATATTTTATCCTCGCGTTTGTATTCAATTTATTAATCTTGTTTGTTTAAATAACATAGACAAAAAAATATTACTATTGTGATAATTATTAATATCTAGCCAATTAATTATGTGTAACTTCAACTGACACACGTTTGAAACAAATGAACCCAAAAACCGGTTTTAAATAAATGATACAATCTTATAAATTAAATAATTTATTTACACTACTTAGAACTAGTATTAAATAACAATTTTAAATTATTCATATCTACATTTTTCATCTACTTTTTAAGTAACATGTATCACCAATGACACAATAATTACAAATTTATAACTAGGAATTTTCAAAATTATATTTTATTATTTTGCACATATATTGGTATTAAGCTATCCACAATATCTTTGTGTAATGTTCGCTATGTTTTACACTATAATATTAAACACAGTCTATTTGGTACTAATTACTTTTAAGAAACTCCAAAATTCAGCACTAAACTAGCTGTATATATATTTTAAAAAAGAATCACGCCGTGTGATACTATACTGCACATAAACAAAACTAATATTTATCTTTATCCTCCTCAAACTCAGGATATCTAGGATACGACAAATGACCCTTCTCTGGTCTAGGTGGTACCTGTCCGCCTTCAGCAATGCGTTTCTTTTCTAATATTTCAGCATTCTCCTGTTTCATTTTCATTATTGCTAGATTTTTCATTATTTCCTCTTCAGTTGGTGGCTCAGGCCTAAAACATTTTTTTGTTGATACAAAAGCTTTAGATAGCTACAAATTAACTAATATAAATAAATGTTAATATAATTGTGTATAATACTGTCATCACCATGACTGCTGCCCCACCCTGTGCCCATGTTTTAAGGACTTATTTTTACTTGATTTATTCTATACTATTAGTTAACTCTTTTTTATAATTATGCATAAAAAACCAAAACCAAGCAGAGTGCAGTCATATGACGACATAAAAAATTAACTTAATGCTTTTTCATTTAACCTTAAAATGCGTTTATAAACAAAGCCGAGATATATCAGAGATAAAAGATGTCTAGTTATATTGAGTTACAGCTACAATGTTGACTACAATCAATGATGACATTGTAGATTCGTTTAATAATGCAAAATAAAAAATAAACTTGTTAAATAAAAATTCTGCTTTGTATACTTATACTCTCCCTCTGACACTATTTCATAAATTCATTCTAGTTTTTGTTTTAATAATGTAACATAATATTATCTTACCTTCTACATCTCAACCATGATTCCCATTCCGCAGGGATAGGATCATTGAAATCCTTACCCTTGGGAGGATCATACCATCTCACTGGTTTGCGTTTACCTATACTAGGATTGGCAGGAACTTCAAAATAGACATTGCCATAGTAATCTTTACCTGCAAAAATAAATTATAACTACATATGAATCGACTTTTGATATTTATGACAAATAAAAATCGCATATCTACCTATGTTGGAAGTTTTAATAGGATTTGATCTTAAAGATTTCAAAAAATTTTGAAAAGCTATCCTCCAGATATACCTATATTCACCACCCATCTGAAATAAATTAGAAAATTGCAAAAAAAAAAAAAAAAATAGGTGAATGTTTTGTTTTGAAGAAAAAACCAAACCTATACAAGATATATACTCAAGATCATTTGCCAAATAGGAAAACCAAAAGAAAATTACACTTTTCAAAACATAAACAATAATAATACGAACCCCGATGAACTTCGAAATCCTAATAATTTAATAACAATATTAATTTTGCACCCGAGTTTGACACTAACGACATAACCACGAAATCAGTTGTCAAGAAGATAGAAAGAAGGTTGTCAATGCAATATTTCAGTATTAACATTCCAAAATAACTTTTTTCCAAACATGAACGCAACCTTTTTTATTTAAAATAGCTAAAAACCTGCGGCTTACACCTGAATTGATTGTGCACCTTATTGTATAAATAATAAATATATCAAATTGAGTGCAAACAATTAAACAACCAAAGAACTATAATAAAGATATCTCATTTACATTCAATTAGTATAGTTCTCTGGTAATCTAACAAATCCTTCAGCCAAATAAGCAGAGCTTGAAGTCATACTTGCACAGCATATATACGGCTAGATACTGAAGATTTTTTAAATTAAAGGAGCATGGAAAGAAAATTAAACCATACACAGCATCCAGTTTATTAAAAATCACGTGTAATTCATATTTAATAACAATAAAAACATATTTACCTCACAGGTAATAATTAATTGTAAATAATTATGCCAAACTTATATAACACTACGCCTATAAAAATAATCTTTAAAAAAATATCATTTTTCACTATAAATACCCATTTACTTACACATTTTTATATTAGAGAGATTCTGTCCTTAACAATTATTGATTCAAAATTAACAAAATTAAATTCATTTATTATTACATTAAAATCCATTTTAAAAATTTAGTAAACTACATACGCCTCCATACCTAAAAACTAATAACTAGAGATGTTCCGACTAGTCGGCCACTAGTCGGTAAAGCCGACTATCCGGCCACTATCGTAGTCGGCGACTAATCGGTAAAAAGCGCCGACTATCCGGCTTCTTACTTTGTGTCTATTTCTCAATAAAATGTATGTGTTACTTCCTAGTAAAGAAAATATATTGATGACGTTTATCAAACAAAATTAGTATCTTAATTAAAAAACAAATTAACATAATATTTAATGACATATATTGCAATACTGCGTGATGATATTTGAAACTATCGTCAAACTAGTGAGCTGTAAAACTTTTTTTGTTACTTATATTTGTCCATATGTCAGTAGTGACTGAAATTGCAGCGAATCAGCTGTAAACGAAGCGCCACGGGAATCCCCTAAACCGTAGTCGGCTTGGCCGATTAGTCGGCCGACTAGTCGGCTTATTTACAACCGACTAATCGGCTAGTCGGCCAGTCATAATCGGCACATCTCTACTAATAACTAAACAATTGGTAAACATACAAAAATAAGTTTTATGCGCCTTTAGGACGCAATAATATTATGGCATCAAACTATTATCCTTAAAATACAAAAAAGGTATTGTACTTTTGTATTTCTTCTTAAAATAAATTAACAATAAAAATCCTCAAATTTCAGTTACTTGTAATAAATGCACATACAACTTAAAATGTACTTAAAGCATTTAACACTAGCCTTAAGAGTATAATGAAATATGCTGAAATCAAATTATTATGCATCACAACATAACACCTAATCTAATGTTGTTCCAAAAGAAATATTAACAATCAATCACTTTCGAATCCGTTCACAATTTTGATTTGTGGTTGTTTCTCTGTGATTTGCAAATCACCAATACACAGTTCTTCATCATCTGCAATTTAATTATTACACATTAGAATTATGTGTTAAAAGTTACAATATTAACAAGAAGGAATATTAACAATAAGTCTTCCATACCAGAACTGATATCTGATTGATTCCTTGGACTGAATCTACAACCCCTTGAACAATAACTATTTAATTTGCCTATAGCTGCCAGTATTAATCTGCAAAAATATATATTCAATTTAATAAACCTAAAAAAACAACAACAATAACACAGCAAAGGCGACTATTGAATGCGGACAAGCGTTTTAATAGCAGTTGGATTGCACTATGCAAAATCGCACATACCCTAAAAACGGTGGACTTGGCGATAATGGCCGTGACAAATATTCAGGATGAAATTGTACTGTCACATAATAAGGGTGGTTTTCAACGATAGCAACTTCCATTCGTGTTTTGGTATCATCTTTACC
This sequence comes from Tineola bisselliella, assembly GCA_028551675.1. NCBI lineage: Eukaryota > Metazoa > Arthropoda > Insecta > Lepidoptera > Tineidae > Tineola > Tineola bisselliella. Next base: position 54,298 of record JAPWLS010002068.1, read on the forward strand.
AACAAACTTTAGGCCAGCACTTTGCAATTTATCCACATATTCCGGATTAACTTCGTAACGGTGTCTGTGACGCTCCTCAATCACGTCCTTTTTGTATAGTTTTGCTGATGAATATAATTAATTAATATCAACTAAATTACAACACATTGTACACTTACTATTATACTTACACACAATGCTTGGTTCTAAAAAGGTTCTCCTCTTGCCAAGCCTCATAGTACCACCCATATTCCCCGGATGATGTTCAGGCATGTCAATAACAAGTTTATCCACACATTCAGGATTCACTTCCGTACTGTTAGCGCCTTTTAAACCCAACACATTTCTAGCAAACTCAATGACAGCTGCTTGCAATCCGAGACAAATGCCTAACATTGGTTTTTTAGTTTCTCTGCACCACTCACACGCTTTTATTATACCCTCGACACCTCTTTGGCCGAATCCACCCGGCACGATTACACCACTGTACAATAAACAAATTTTAACTAAATTTACTTTATAGCAACAAACAATGTCCTATAGCTCAGACAGGATGAACAAATCCCCACTTAATTGTTCATACATTAATTAATGAAAAATTTATAAAAGACCTATAGGTATTTTTATCTGTTAATCTTAATTTAATTATAAGCCAATATCTTAGGTAATAGACATACGTATCATTCCAACCATTATAGCACAGACTGCTACATATTACTCACTCGCTTTTACAAAGCTCCTGCCAAGCATTATGATAAATGACAGGATCATCCAATTTAGTATTGTCCTCCAAATTAACAGCTTCAATGTAAGTTAGGCTGAGTTTACACGCGGATGCAATGCAAGCATGTTGTAAGGCCTTAGTTACACTTGCATAACTGTCTTCAAGTTTAGTATATTTACCAACAAGAGCTATGTTCACCTCTTTACGCAAATTGTCCACTTGTTTAGATAGATTTCTCCATTTTTGCATGAATCTACCGAAAATATAAAGATTTGTATAGGACGCATTGGTTAACATTTTGTCATATTTATTGTTAAAAACAAACCTGCTTGGTCTTGGCATAGAAATATTCAATTGTAGTCTTTCATTAAGATATGTGGCAACACCTTGGGATTCCATTAAAAGTGGTACATGGTATACAGATCTTAAGTCGTGGATGCATATTACCTAAAATTGGGACTAGATTATACTACAACTCTATATTTATAGCTGGATAGTCAAATAACTTAAATATTCCATTGAAATGAAAATAAATACTATATGCACTATATAGATATAGTATAACTGCATGTTTTACCTGTTCAGGAGCAACATGACAGAAATTTGATATTTTCTCTTTAACAGATTGGTTGATAGGATTCTCCGATCTGCATAAAATTAAATCTGGCGATAATCCCAGTCCTCGTAGCTCTCTGACAGATGACTGTGTTGGTTTCGTTTTAGGTTCCCCAGTTGCCTTTGGCTGTAAAACAACTTAGCTTTTAAACAATCGATATTGGTAGAATGCACATTTCTTTATTTTTCAACTTTAATAATTCAAATTTAGAACATAGAAAATCCACCAATTTCAATCCGACCCACAAGAGATTAATAAATATCAAATAAAAATTAAAAAATTAGCACACATTTATTTGTATTTACTGTCAATCAACCTAAAACTGTATTCTTCAATTCAAACTAAAATTAAGACAACATTGCCCATTCATGTTTTAGAATGTATAAGTTCGAGATTTAACATAATAGTGGATTTTACATTAGAGAACATAGATTGTAATAAATTTATTCAGTGAGATGAACACTATTTTGGCTGTTGTTGTTTAAGACAAACACCTTTGACCTTCTCTCATTCATTACTTAATTTCTAATTTTTCTTTAAAATTTAAAATATATTTCACAATAAACAAACCTGTGGAACAAGAGAAACGTGGGCACAGCAAAAATTCTCTCTCTTTACCCTAAACTGAAACTGTCTAAATGCTTCGACAAATGACATGCCTTCAATATCACCAATTGTGCCTCCGAGCTCTACTATACACACTCGTGGGGGAGTATTTTCTGGTGTGACGGGGATTCGGGCGACACGCTGCACCCATTCTTGGATTGCATCAGTGATGTGAGGTATAACTGTAAATTAAATTAAGCTACATAATTTTATTTCTTATTTCCTTTTGAGTAATTATGACACATACCTTGTACAGTTTTCCCCAAATAATCACCTTTCCTTTCCTTTTCAATTACTTGTTGGTAAATTTTTCCAGTTGTAATGTTGTTATCTCTATGCAATGTAATATCTAGAAATCTTTCATAATTGCCAAGATCAAGGTCGACCTCGCCCCCGTCATCTAAGACATATACTTCTCCTGTAAACAAGCTACTTAATTAATTCAAGTCAATAAAACCCCAAAAAGAACACATTTTACGTGCTGATTTAAGAAATGTAATATAAACTAAATAAATATTTAACATGAAATTACAAACAAAAAGAATGTGAAGTATATTACATTATATATTACATTATATACATATATTACTTACCATGTTCGTATGGTGAGAATGTGCCGGCATCTATATTAATATATGGATCTATTTTAATTGAAGTTACATCAATACCGCAGCTTTTTAAGATTGTGCCGAAAGAACTGGCTATCACACCTTTGCCAACGCCACTAATAACTCCTCCTGTTACTAAAATATACTTCATATCGGTCATTTTATTGGTCATTTTTTAAAATATAAAACAAATTAGTGAAAACACAACGTGCTTGCAATTCACATGTAAAATTTCAAAAACGAATCCGCATGTTCGTCCTGTCACTTTGACAATCTTTTTGATATTAATTAGGTATTCATTTTGCTTAGCCCCAGCAACCACAGACAATTACGTTTTGACAAAGCATTATCAGTTAAATATTATATGCAGTTTATTATTTAACATTTACTTCATTTCTAAATGTAGCTTGATTTTTATATATTTCTATTATTTCTTCTAAAATCTTGATTAAAAGTACCCAACATACAATTTATTTGCCTACAACCTACACTATTCTATCGCTGCTTGACGTTTCAAGTTATTATCTTTTGTGCGTTGTCGTGTGGAATTTGTTTTTACATCGTTAAAGACTGTTTATAATACGTTTTATATTTAAAAAAGGCTATAAATAAACCGCCAAGATGGCTAAAATGGCTTTTCAGCACCAAGCCGGGACGGCAATGGAATGTCTCAGCGTAAGTGGCCACTCCCATCTTTGCAACAATAACTATTGTTCATTTGTTACTAACATTAGGCGCTTTCAGATCCCAATAACTCTTCAAAAAGAAGCCGGTGTAGATGCTGAGGGACGGGAAGTTATGAAATGTGGTTTTAAAATTGGTGGGGGAATAGATCAAGACTATAGAAAAAGTCCCCAAGGATATACTGACAATGTATGTAACTTTATTATATTAATTTTTATTTACATAGCCTTTTTGTAGTTATATAATAAACATAGAATTTTCTTAATTTAAACTTATTTTCCAGGGAATTTATGTAACTGAAGTGCATGAGGGAAGTCCAGCAGCAAAATCAGGTTTACGAATGCACGACAAGATATTACAATGCAATGGTTATGACTTCACGATGGTAACGCATAAAAAAGCTGTTAGCTACATCAAAAAACATCCTGTACTTAATTTGTTAGTAGCTAGAAAGGGTGTCACATCCACTTAGACAACTACTCTGAGTATAAAATGATCTAATGGATTTATAAATATATAAATATTTCTAATGATTGAACTAAATCAGGAATTGACTTATACATAGCTAAAACAATCTTATATATTCTTGGTAATAATTAGAGCCAAAACTGTCTCTGGCAAATAGTTATATGCATACTTAGGCCTGTATTCAGAAAAGATATTTAAGCAATGTTCTCTACTTAAAATAGGATTTTAGTGGAGTGTTTATTTTAGAATCGTGCTTAACACGTTAAAGATGCATGCCCACTGGTGAGTCACTCCGCAATAACATTACCAGCCCGCTTGCTCACGGGTGGACACTCAACGCTTGTACACCGGTGAGCATGATTTAAATACATACAATACATGCAAATATTTGAAAAATGATACACCAAAAAATGCTTGTCCATATGTGAAAAATACGATTTTGCAATGCGGTCTTCAACGTGCAACACAGGTTCTACACTCAAATTAGATGATTACAGGTCAAACTACACTCAAGCGTCATTTCTACCCCTTAGCATGTTAATTTGCCACTTCAGCCATGTGTCTGACACTAAGCTCTAGATGAGCCCTGACAGACGTATATGGTAAAAAAATATATAGTAAATATTTTTTGGGATGCATCCAGATTATGTAATAAAATTACTCTGACCCAGATGAGAATTTGGTTGAAATTATCATGGTGATTAATAAAGCCACTTGATTCAATTTTTAAATTTGAGTGTTGTTCCTGAACTTGGTAAAGAGGTAATTTTTTATTGATATATTATAATATTCTTTGTAATTTAGTAATCTAGTTTCCGAGTTGACTTGCATCAAATAGTTCTACGAATACAATGTTTATAATTAATAAATCCATTAAAGTATCTATCAAATTTACTTATTAAAATATAATTATGTTGATAGTGACAAGTATTAATAAGTGATCTATAATGTTATTTATTTTTAATTATTTTGTATTTTATAATAATGTTGACAGTGACAATGGCAGTGTTCAATTTAATGGAATCAATTGTAGTTACCATTTTACATTTTTATGTTGTGTATTATTATTGAGGACACACAATAGTGTAATATTTTGCAAAACAAAGCTATTTATAATATATGTATTTTTAATTTAGGCTTTTCGTTTTATATTTTTTTACTCATTAAATATGTAAATTAATTTATTACTATATCTCTTTACAATTACATTTTAATAATGAATTACAAAGCATTTATTTTTGCAAGATTAGCGTTAGGAATAAAAATCTGTTAACTTTGTGCCAAACAACGAAATATAGGAAAAATGGTCCACTAATTTTTTAGGAATTTAATTAGAAATATAATTTACATTCCAGACAAATCCGAGAAGTTAATTACATGTTGTTCTTAAGCTAAAAATGTAAACGAAATTGATGTCACGCATGAATGCTTTTAGTTTATAAGTTGTTCAAATGATTATTACCAATTTTACACTAAAATCAATTGTTTTTACTTAATATGGTATGAAGTTGCAATTTACAATGTTTGCAATGTTAAATTAATTATAGAAAATATAGAATCAATTTTTAACATATTCAAATAGATATTTTCATGCCAAAGACTACAATGCATGTATAAATACTCAAATATTGATATTCTGGACCCTTTCTCAAGTTACCTTTTGCTTCGTTTTCTGTTTTATTTCTAAAGCCTATAGTTTTTTGTTTTTTAATATAAACTAGAGATTAATATTAGTAATCTGAACATCTGTAAAGTTGTGAATGTGTAAATGTCTTGAATGTTAGCTTTTAAGAAAATAACTTTTTATTGCATTTTTTATATTTTTATACAATCAAAATTAAATTTGTATTTTTACAAGGTTTACATCTTATTTGCCTAGACGTAATAGGTTTTAATATATATGCGAAATGAATTATGTTACAATAGAACTATGGAACTAGGCACTATACAATGTTTCTTATTCATACTATTGAAGAATTTATTTACAAATAAATTGTGTTGTTGAATTTAGTGTTTAATTTTTAGCCAAAATGGTACTTAATAATATTGCTTTAATAAATTAAACAACTCAATGAAGTTTTAAATAAGTTTATTAAAATTAATCTACATATTTCTAGGTAATATTTTTAACTCTTTGTTGGTGGCCAATCCCATTGACCTTTTGGTGCCTCTGTCACTAAGGGTTCCCATGGTTTCCAATTGAGCATATTCCTGGCCAGGGTCAGTTCATTTTCAGCCTGTACAATAAGTTCTTCTGCTTGACCACACCCAACTTTGTCTTCCAGTTCTGCTACTGTTTTGGACTAATTCAAATTAACTAATAAGTAAATTATACAATATGTATATACATTTATAAGATCACTTACTGATTGAACTATAGCAGCTCGCTCGCGGACAATTTGTTCCGTGTTGATTCTATACACGGCACTTTCAGGCATCTTTTGAAGTGTTCTAATGATTTTTCCATACAATGCTCCGAGGGTGTGATGAGGATTTGGAGCTACAGCCAAGCCAAACAGGCCGGTCGTCTACAACAGGTCAGTGAATAAGATTGTATTAAATTATGAATTCCAATGTATATTTTAAAAAAATGGTACCTTTTTAAGAGATCCCATGGTCCCAAATGCTTTAATACTATTTATTATAAACACGATTAGGTAACCAAATACATATGTCAAACCGTCTGTCAAATCTCCATTATTTTTGAAATGGTCATACACGACGACGTGCTTCTTTTTTATTTATGGCCAATTTACATATATAAATTGGATTGAAATATCAATTAAACTAATTATTGCCACAATGATCACAACGAATGCTCCCCATTGACAGAATTGTCTTTATAAAACACTTGATATTACCAAATAAAAGGAGTAAATTCGATAATTTAACCCACACCTTAAATGTGTTTACAGGCTTCTTTTGAACTTATGCCAGGCATTATTAAATTTTTTGGCAGGTAAACTTAATAGATATAAAGTGATCTCTTTCCAGTTTCCCGTATTTATGGGGTAATACTTATGGTCCTTAATGAATAAAATTATGTCATTTTGGCTTTCCTAAATATCTAACGCATCGCAAGAATTAGATAAAAAAATACTTTGATGCTAGGAAATTAAATATTTAATTTGGTTCTCTACTATAAGTTTTCATTCTGATATCAATGTTTTAGGAATGAACAATTGACCTAAGTAATCAAAAATATATTTGAAAGTTTTAATATGTGGAAAATGTTTCAATTCTATCGGCAACATTTCATGCGCATAATGTGTTTGCTTTTCAGATCTCTATATACATTTATCGCTATAGAACAACCAATTCTACTTTCTCTATGGTTTCTGTTTCTGTCTCGTAACTAGTATTGTCTTATTCTTTTCTCGTTATTCTGCGGATTGTTTCTCTCAGCTATCGATTGCTTTACTCAGCAATTTGCCTTCGTGGTTAGACTGAAATTCATTTTATCGTCAATATTGAATTTAATATGATTTACTCGAGACCTACTAAAGTTATATTTCATAAATATAGTGGCAAACTCAATGATGTTGTGTAGAATGTTTTAACAATTGTAATCGTTTCCCATTTTACTTAAAGCTGTAATCTCGAGGTAATTTTTATGTTTGATTAATATTAACTAACCGTTATATATTTACTAAGTGAAATGCGCATTATGATGACACATTTACATATTGGCCAGGAAGTTTTAAATGTTTACAATTTACGTATCATCTGGTTTTAAAACGATCTATAAAATCCAAATATAAAAGTAGTGAACATTTAGCAGAATTATTTTTTTTGGGTTTTTAGCATTAAAAAATAGTAAATTATTAAAGAAGGCCTACCTACCATCACAATAATAAATGAAAACTAATGAATATTTAATAACTGCTTATGATTTTTTATTTTATTGTTTATAATAATAATCATTATGTTGTTCCTTCACCCTAACACAAAAAGTGTAAATGTTTCGTTAACTTTTGAAACTTTTAACAATTAGTTATTTTTTTTATAAATTTCAGTGATGATGGATGCTATAACAGAGAATACAGAAACCGCACACAACAGTGATGTGAAGGTGGCTCTGGCACACACGTCTGGTCGCAGCTCCCCTCCACCCAACTGCGTAATATGCATGGACACCTGCAACAATAAGTCTTACACAGACAGTTGCCTTCATGAATTCTGTTTTAATTGCATAGTTACTTGGAGTAAGGTGTGTTCAACATATCACATGTTATTCTGTCATATTTTATACTGTATCCAGTTCCAGCCTCCAGCACAGGGATTGGTTATTATTTATTAGGAAAGTTAAATAGAAACAGTTTAAAAAAGCCTTAATTAGGTGTCACAATTAATAAATTTTTATCTAATACATTTCATTTAATGACAACTCTACTGCTGAAGAAGTATTTGTGTAATTGTTCTGCTGCTTCAAGTGGTAACATATTTACTCAAACTACTAGAATACAATAATATATATATTTGAAATTTTCAGGTAAAAGCAGTATGTCCCCTTTGTAAGCAGTCCTTCACTTCAATAATTCATAATGTGGTCTCGAATGAGCAGTACGATGAGTATCCTGTTAGAAGGCAATTTAGTGGTATTGAGGGCTTGAATATTGAAAATTTTCAAACTCGAAGATATCGTTATAGGTAACAGTTTGTAACATAGTATGCTAAAATTCAAAGACTTAGCTCTAATAGCTGCTAACTCAAAGTGGGAGTGGGTCTTTGCCACATGTCTAATGTATTACAGTATAGTCTCACTAATCCGGCACTTTGATAGATCGGCACGTCCAATAATCCGGCAACCTTCGCCCGCGCCTCCCTCGCCACTACACCTGTGTGCTTCGCAAACTCAATACATTACATACATTTATTCCCTCTATGAAATGCTTTATTTTATTCATTACCTATGACTTTTCACTATAATCCAGCAATCCGAACATTCCAATATCCGGCACCCTCCGGTTTTTAATAGTGTTGGATTAGTGAGTTTATACTGTATAAGTAAAGATCATCAAAGAGTATACATATACAAAATACATGCAGCAGGCTTTGAGGAAGATAGCGTACAGTTACCAATTAAGATGGCCAATTGGTACAAGCTTTTTTTGTTTGTCAATTTGGAATTTACCAATAATATTTTTGTTATTTGTAGGACAACACTGACATTTCCTCGCAGGGAGAGTGTAGTGGCTCTCCAGCGGTTGTTATTAGAGTCATACCGCGCCTTGAGTTACACTGAACCAGTAGTAAGGCGTTCGACAATTGCGGTCAGACGTAATGTTTATCGCAATAACATGTGGGCGCAACCCATGCCGGATTTCTATGGCAGGTTCAGAGACTGCTCACCACAACATTATAGGTCAGTATTGCTGATAGTTGTGGCTATATATTGTGTGAATAATTCAAATCATATGTTTGTTTAATAATAAATCTATTTTCAGATACAATGAGGCCCAAGTGCATCGGCTGGTACCGTGGATAAACAGAGAATTAAATTATCTACTGAATTATAATAATGGTCATATAAATTATGTTATCACAAAAATAATAGCTATTATAACTCGCCTGGCAATAACATCTCAGGGGTTCATAGATGAGCTACATTGTTACTTTGGATGCCAAACAGAACATTTTGCCCATGAGCTATATGTGTTCGCGTCATCTCCCCTGGACCTGGATGATTACGATCGTTGTGTGGAATACACTTCACGGCAAGAAGCGCTGCGTCTGCGCGGACGACATGCACTCCCACAATGCCAACATTCTGATACAGACTCTGACGTCGTGTTCTTAGACACCCCTACAGCAGAAACCTCAGAAAATACTTCAACCCCTGTTCCAGCTCCATTGATCGACCTTACAACACTCCCCAGCCAGAATCTGCCAATAGAGACCATTACATACTCCAGTGACGATGATGATGATGTTATGCTGGTTGGATACCTCAAACCGCCACATGAGAGAACTCCGGAGATAGTGGACTTGCTCGTTTCTGATGCAGACAGTGATGTCGTCGTCCAAGAAGCTGACTCTACTGAGACTGAGCAAAAACCGCACGAAGCTAATTTAGTCAAAGTAACATTGAAGGGAGTGGGACCGATGCCAGTCGACAAAGAAAATGAGCCATCAGCTAGGAGACAAATATTGCATGATCGTTCAAATGGCGACTCTACTTCAGATTATGCTCCATCTGATTACATAAGCTCTGACTCAACTGAATCACAAGTAATAAATACTCGAAAAAGAAGATATGTAAAAAAATCTAAGTCCAAATCTAAGAAACGAAAAGTCACAGATAGCCGACTCAAAAAGAAGGCGCGATCTCCTAAAGATGTGAAATCGTCTAAGAAGCGTTTGGAGTCTACGAATGTGGTGCCAGAACTAGAGCCGCAAATATCAATATCAGGTACAACAAGCCCTCAAGCAGGTCCCAGTGGTCTCCAGCCTCCTTCCCGTAGATTGCGTAGTGTTGTCAACGTCATGCATAATACACGTTCTCGTCCAAACGATTTATCTCAGAGTGATACGGATGATGACATACCTTTAGCACTATGCTAGTATTGTGTAGAAACAATGCTATGGGGACGTCAGAAATGATTATCTATAAGTTGTTATATCTATAAAATGATTAATGTGGTTTTGAGGTACAAAACGTGAGGAGTATTGTGCACGTCCTCATGAATGAATGGACACATGCTATATAAAAAAACCAATAGAAGTACATGTATAGTTATAGTTTTTTTAATTTTAATTTTTAATTCAATTTATGAATGCACTTTCGATTCTTAGAGTGGTAGCATTAACAGATGATAGCAATAAAGTGTTTCTACTTAAACAGACATGAGTGCTTCTCAAGTTTGAGTTAAGGGGAGTTTGGGGGTCTACAAGAATGCTCCACTTTAAACAGTAATTTGTATATGACTTGATTTCATATATAAGTACTGGAATAATTAAATTAAGATGATCTATGGCATTAAATGAAGGAACAGCTGGAAATTGCAATTGTCAAATCCTTAATAAAGGATATGTCATTTGAGCATATTAATTGTTGCTCAAGCCCTCGCTATCTACAGCATAATTTTATTAAAAACCGGCCATTGTAAGGCACATATAATACGTTATTTAAGTCGTTTAAAAATATGTATATTTATACCGATTAAACGAATTCTATTTATTTATATTTGTTTTTTTGGCAATAGCGATGTTTGGGTATAATTATAGTAACAAAAATTTAAATAAAAAGCAATATTTCAAATTTAAAATATTTATTAACTGTTTCTAAAATTGATAAACTCAACATTATATTAAATTTGTATGAAAAAGTTTGTTTAGTAATCTTAATGCTAAAAACCAGACGTATGTACTTCCAATAAATTTATGTATTGAAATTATATCTATTATTTTATTAAGTGTATCGTAAAACGCAAACCGAAAAAAGCAAGTAATTGAAAATTTATATTTTTACTGCATCAAAATAAATCATTAGAATACTATGTAACAGTGATTGTTTAATTTTTTCCTGAACGTATCTTATATAATTTTTACTATGTTACAAGCAACTTGCTAACATTACTAAAAGGCATAAAACTACATTTACTTATAAACTAAAAAAAACATACACCTAGTAAGAAACAATAATGTTTGAATCACTAAGGCCCCCGCGGCAGCACTTCGTAATTCCTTTGTACGTCTGAAGTTACCTCCAAGAATAAATTTCATTTTATGATTATTCGTGTATAATTTGTAGGCGTACAAAATGATGACATGGCGTCAATAGCACAATTCAGTAATAAAAGTATTTTTTTACCAAAATTATCGACACAAATATGTTCGAGCTAAGTTTCGTTGTATTTACTATATTTATTATTAATAAGGCAAAAGCATACTTATTAATTACTGAATTAAACTTACAGTATATTTAGGACGTTTATAATTCATTTCCTTTTATTATTACAATTACAAAATAAATTATTCAAAAAAAAAAAACCAATTACATGCAAAATTCCCTCGGAATAAAGTTTGTTAGCAATAGGCATTATATACATAAAAATGTATAAAACAATATATACAAAGGCGAGACACGCATGCGAGTAAGGCTCGAGGAAAGGAGTCATTCAATATCCCTGTCTACCTCTTGGATCACGGTGTGTATGTACATTGTACATACATAAAAAATATTGTCTGTGTTAACTACAAATTCAGTCTAACAAATTTATATATTAATTATTGCTTTTATAGATATATTTTTAATCACACAACTTCCAGAGTTTTACCTTATAGCAGTCCGAAACTGCATCTACTAATATAATCAGACGAAAATACTACTCACCAATTACATGGCCTCAATTGCACGACATGGCTTCTAAAAGCGGCTACACATTAAAACTATGTAAGAATTTAGTCTTATTTGTTCCACTCTTATCCTTTCTTTATGCCGTTTAAATGTGTCTAGGCACATATTGCTTATTATAGGCTGAGGTTTCAAAAGGCAGAGATACATCAGCTGAATTATTTTTTAATTACTTATAATTTCATCCATTCAATACAAACTAGTAAAGTCGAGCTTCAGTCAAGTCAAATAAGCTCCAGTAATTTGGTGGTTAAAGATATATGTGTTTATATGCAATGAGACAAATAGGAAGAACTGAAATATATTGACATCCACACACACACACAAATACGGGACAATTGTTGAAGTAAACTAATTATACATAATAAATCTTATGACTCTTCGAAAACTTCATCATGTCAGCAACAGGTTTAACCGAGGACCCTAGCAAGTATGATATACCAGAAAGGCCTTCGGTGGATACTGTCACAGAATCTAGATTCGAGAAAGTGATACTAGACAAATCTCCATTACCAAAAGATGCTAAAGAAATCATAAATTTCATTAGTTCCATCACAGAAAGTTTTACAGAAGAGATCGGAGGCTTCATCAGATATGCTGGATTTGATGTTGTCACCTTTAGAAAGAAAACGATGAGCAGTATGTCAGGAGTGGATATTTTTCTGTGCATACTGTTTTTCATCATAAGGGCAATAACTTGAAACAAATCATGTCTTCAACCGCAAGCAGTGTGGCTGCAAGAAGGCTTACAACGATAATTATTAAAGTCAGAATAAAATCAAGAGCTGATGGAATGATGACCATTCCCACTTTGTCTAGAATTACAATCTCGTTTCCTGATGTCCTGGTAACAGTCATTTCTAAAGTGAGCCTACCTGGACCTATATCTCTAGACACATTGAAATTAATAACTAAAGAAAAGAATTCCCATCCTATGAAAGATATCCAGCACTGGGAGTAGAGTAGGTGAGGCTAGGTGACAAAAGGCCCTGGAGCAAAAAATAAACTAGGGTCCCAACTAAACTAAGAATACAGGGGAGTTCTCCGCAAGTTTCAAACAAAGATGTTGAGACTTGTTGGGAATTACCCTGTATTTTTTAAATAAGTTGCCATTATTAAAGTCGCGTTCCTGGAATCTGGTTTATTTATATTCCGAATGTGAGAAAAAGTTTCACTAGTTCTATTTATAGTTTGTAAGTCAGGGTCCCTGGGGCATTGCTCCGTCCAGCCCCTTAGTAGCTATGCCACTGAGCACTGGTGGCGCCTATTCCCCAGAAGAACGAATTATCGAACATGATTCTAAACATATTCCTCTTATCCAACTTGCCCATATCTAAGAAAGAGAAATCAAACGAGACAAAACTGGCAAAAACAAAGACTTATGAAACTAACTCGCAACTGTTCTCTGAGGAGGAGAAGGCAGCCTGGATGGTAAAGATGGGAGGCTGCACTTTGCTTGGAAGCAAAGTGCTCTGTTATCATGTCGCATTGTTATCGTGTCCAAAATTAATTTACACTTGTAAAGATCTCTAAAAATGTTCATCTATCATTCAAAAAGGTTCATATCATCTGAATACTATTATAATTTAAATATAGCATCTCAAATTACTCTGACGACTGACTCTTAACTTCAACAACTGTGTCCAGGTGTTGTGGGTGTGGCTTGAATTGTACCATTTCCTTCCAGACAAGCTCTGAAATATAAAGAATATTGTATTGTAAAGATACTGGGAACTAATTCTCTTGTCGCATGTCGGCATCAGGCGACTTAGTTTAACTTAGCGTCAGAAAATCGAGTGAAGTCTATCTCAATTCTATTTGAATGGAAACTCCTCAATTATAGACAGATGGTTCGCCATTCCTGTGTTACAACACTAATGTCTACTAAAGATTGGAGATAAATAACCACATACCTTTCCAGCTTTCAACTGGTAGGTCCATATCTTCAAAACTCTGGTCATAGGGCGTGGAAACAGGTTCGTCACTCGGGTCCGCGTATTGAGCCAAATATTCATGTGCTAACGCCTGCTCCGCTGATATTCTCCTAAAAATCGTTGTATCTTATTAGTATTACGAAAATAGAGAACAAGGTAATGAGAGATAGGAGAACAGTAATGCCCCGCTTTACGCGAGGGATACGTTACGGAAAAAATCGCGTTAACTGAAATTCCCGCGACCATAGAGAAGTTGATGACTACATTATGTTTATAAGCGCTCATTCGCGTAATGCGGGGCACTTGAGCGCGAAATTTGATTTTCGCGTTATAATGAAACCACGCATAACGGGGTCGCGTGAAGCGGGGTATTACTGTAAATAAAACTATTTCCATATATTTTTTAAAATATCACACCACAACTTTGATAGCTGCAAGGCTTTCGAAACGTCAGATTAAACAGTCAAAAATAAAATTTTACGATAGCAATTGTGCTATCTACACTGAGATACCAATGTATGTACATATTATAAACTAATACATTGGTACTGGTTTTAGATAAAACACCTGCGGCCACTTTATAGTGTTAATCAGTTTAATCAGAAAACAGATGTAAAAGAGAGACTAACTTATCAGCATCCAGCTCCAACATACGTTCAAGCAAATTAACAGCGTGCGGGTTAGCGCCGCGGAACACTTGACGGAAATCACGACGTTTGAGTGTAGGCAGCGACTGGATATAGGTCCTTGCCTGGAAATAATTGTATATCGTAAACTGATTGCGCAGAAAAACTGCTTAAATCATAACACTGTGTAAACTCTATTTAACAACAAACTCTTTAAAACGTCGAAATTATTTAACTAAGTTCTAAGTTGCAGAAATGAATAAGAACTGAAGTTGTATAATGTTCTTTTTACTTTATTAGTAAATATACATGCATTATAATCGATTTTACTTCTCGCCATTTAACGACAATTCTCAATAACGCCATAAGCGTCGCTATATAGAATTTACACTATATAATACATTATATATTTTTTTATTGGTTATTTTGATGCAGTAAACCCCCTTATACGTTCCAAAATAACGCCGGGAAAACACCTTAAAATACTAGCTGTAGTAATATTTATTAATTTATTTATATTTTGATGCTCTAGTCGTTTCATAATATTTAGTTTTGTATCTGAGATTAAGGAGTTTTTACTGTATTTTTTTTTTAAATTTGATACATGTCACGTTTAAAGAGTAAATTAAATATTTAGATGCCATATAGCTTAGAGTGTTATTCT
The DNA here is from genome assembly GCA_028551675.1 of Tineola bisselliella. Classification (NCBI taxonomy): domain Eukaryota; kingdom Metazoa; phylum Arthropoda; class Insecta; order Lepidoptera; family Tineidae; genus Tineola; species Tineola bisselliella. The sequence continues at coordinate 69,563 of JAPWLS010002068.1, forward strand.
AATGCCGCGTCTCCTGCTCCTATGTTTTCCAAACATTAGACAAAAACATCGAAACATTGGGGCGTGGCCGTATACATTTTTGTATTCATAGACAATGTTTTTTGTTTTCCGTGGTCGACGGAAAACAAAAATGTTTGATGTTTTTGTCTAATGTTTGGAAGACAGAGGAGCAGGAGACGTGGCTTAAGAAAGTCAAACTACTTACTGCAGTCTTTTAATCTTGAAAGATTGATCTTACCAATCATAGTCATATCATAAGACAACAAACAATAACGTGTTTACTCATATGGAAAGGAGCTGTACCAAAACAAATGAATAACACAATAAATACCTAATATGTACTCAAGTGTGTGTCATTTTTTTTCTTGTCCATAATTTACATTGTTCCTTTTTTCAAAGCTTTATACATAATAATTATCACTTAAAAAACCACTATTTTTAGAAAGGTTAGGTAAGCATGTGGAATTAATTGTAAGGCAACTGTAGTTAGCTATACTGTGACAAACTTATCGCAATGGTTTGTCGAATTTTTTTTTTGTAACTTCCATATAAATTCCAGATTAATATTCGTCATATATCAAATATCATAGTTTTATATGACTTGCTCCTTACCTCTTCGCTTAACATTTTATCAATAGTTTCTTGTTCCGGTTTTCCACACAAAAACAATATCCTTGTAAGATGATCAATATCTGAACGCACACATGTTAAGGTTATGCAAGCATTGGACTTACACACACACATACACACAAACACATTTTAATCATATATAAATATCCCACAATTGACAGTACACATACATAGATACAAAAAATAATGAGACATCACAGTGGGCGCTGACCCTTAACTGAAAATAATTTAACACTAAAAAGACAGAAGCGATCATTTGGCCAAAAACAACTATGAAGTAACTTTAATACTTCTGTATGCTAAATTCACCAAATTCAATCTTACGACATACAATATAACATACTACAACAAAAGCAAACAATCATTTCTCTAAACATTAATAATTATTAGTTAATTAACCTCCAATTTAGTTATTGCTATAAGCCCATGTAAGCAATTATCCGACCAGTAATTTCTTTTATCACCAAAATTACATCAGCAGATAACTAACAGATTTATTAATTCAAAAAAATCCTCTTAAAAGTCAGATATGATAATTACTCACAGATTCAGAAGATATTTTCTGCATAAACTCCTGATTTGGTGTGCCAAGTATCTCCATGATCAGGTTCAGTTGATGGATATCTGACTCCAATATTAAGGTGGAAAAAAGGTCTACAGGCCAAACTTAGATCATAGCAATATCACACTGGACTGCATTAAATAAAGTGTAATATTCATGTGATGGAAAGGGTTCCCAAACTTACAGTGCAATATTTAACTAAGTTATCGACAATTCCAGTGATATATTCATGCAACATATTCCCAAATGTAAAGTTAATCATCTATTTCTAAAGTTCTTTTGGGTATTAGGTATAGACTTACAGCAGTTTCGCTACATGTTGTATCAAAAGTACAATAAGGCTTACTGTGCAGAAATAAATATCTACATTCCATTGAAATCATGCACAAACTCGACGAAATTACGTGCCCCTAGTGCAAAATACTATGTTTGTAGCAACAAAACTAAACAATGTCAAATGCACATCTTTATCAATGTCATTTAAAAATCAATTAGATTTAAATCTAGTATTACAACTGAAAATCTCACTACAGGCACATAATTAACATCAAATGCAAATAATATATGGGTATAATAATAAAAATTTTGAAAAAGATACGATCAGTGCCGGGAAAGAGTGTCCGTCCGGTCAGCAACTCCGCCATTATGCAACCGACTGACCAAATATCGACAGTTTGATTGTAATGCATCCAATTCAACATAATCTCTGGTGCACGATACCATCTGCAAGTACATGTCAATGACACAAACTGCCTCATATCCGGTTACATAGTAATACACACCAATGTAACATGAACTCACCTGGTAGCAACATAACCAGTCATCTCAATTTCAGTGGGCCTTGCTAAACCAAAATCTAGAATTCTTAATTCGCAATCCTCATTCACTGCAATATTTGAGGGCTTCAAGTCCTAAAATTTAATTATATTTTACATAAAGCTCATGGTGACTGACGGCATTGTCATCTGCAAGATATGTTATGATAGATTTCTAATAATTTGCCACAAAAACATCCTTAACTACATATAAATTGTAGATTTAGGTAAGGCACGATGGGGCTGATAAAAACCCCAATTAAAAAAAACTGCATATAAAGGGTGATTACTAGGGACCGGATTATATGCAACATAAAAAGCTTGTTATATGCATGCAAATATGCATGAAAAATGCTTGAAATATGCATAAAAATAAGTAAAATATGCTAAATTAAATGATAAGTTTTAGGAACCCAGCAAAAGAAAAGTAGTCATTTCAATTTTTTTATTTCAAAATCAGCATACAATTAGTAAATTACCTATACATTTTACGAAAATTGTGCATTATTAAAATATTAATTTTACACACATACACAGAATCAATGTTTCACACATTACAGATTTTTAATGCTTTTGTAAACGTAAACAATCAAGTATTGTTCCAAATGTTCAGTGGTAAGATTGTGTCTTTGATCATTAAAAATATATTTATAAGTAGAAAAGGAGATAAGGAGAAAAGGAGTTTGGCAACGTGGAGTTCATTTGGCGGATTTTACTCATTGTTTGGATAGCTTCAGTCAATGTCAAACCACGAGTTTCAAGCTTTTTAATTTTTTCAGGTATGTAAGAAAAGTGTGTGCAAATCATGGCTATATTTTTTTTTATTAATGAATTGTTAAATGCTCCCTTGGACTGACCAACTGCCATTGGCACTCGGCACTGTCAAAGTCATTTACTACACCTTTGATTGCCTCAAAATGTATCGATAATATGCATCATAACCAGATCTTAAGTAAAATATGCTATTACCGCTGAAAATGGCTTAAATATGCATTTGCATATGCAAATATGCAAATGCATATAATCCGGCCCCTAGTGATTACAATTAAAATTAAACTACCAAAAATATGTAAAAATATCACATGAGTATACAGGGTTTTTTTTATTGATAGCCCAGCATATGACCACATTCCGCCTGATGTTAAGTTAGAGTGCGGTCCATGAGTGGAGTCAACTGCTACTACAGACATATGTCCGCGCGCAACAGTCGACTCCACTATACCAGCTTGAGGAGACGAATGTGCTCTGTCCAAATTGGCAGGGCACACTCCTTTCGTTATCCTGGCTACTTCCAAGTTGATCCCAAAACGCGACTAGGTCACTTCATGGGTGTTCCGCTTGAAAGTGGTGGTACTACCCCAGGACGGCATACTGGGCTAATGCCATCATCAGTCTGCCTACCACTCTTTGTGCGCCTATATTATTATTAGTTATTATTTAAAAATACCTTACCCTATGTATTATACCAGCTGAATGAATATACTTCAATCCCCTTAAAATCTGATACACTAAGAACTGGACATGATCATTGGAGAGCTTCTGAGTCCGTATAATATTGTTCAAATCAGCACCCATCAACGGAGTCACCATATAGATCTGCCGGAACTCTTCCAGTGTTTTTTCTGGACTGAAAACATCTAATAAACCTGAAATTGAAAATTTAACAATTGCATTTTTACATGTTTATATTTTTTTATGAATAAAACATAACTGACCAACAGTCTTTTGTTTATTTGTAATGAGTTAAAATTAGAATAAAATAAAGTTATATTATAAAATGTTTTATCCAATGTTTGTTTACATAATTTTTTTTTATCTGTGTAGGTATTCATGTTAATTTTATCTATATCTACTATGATAATTTTTATTATTATACTTATCATATTATAGATCGTATTATCCCTAAATGTAATTTATGCTAATAGTTTATTGACTCAATATCTATTTATTTTTTAAATACTTCCAATGTTTGGATATAATATTTAATTTTAATAATTAATAGAATCATGTTTATGTATAAATCTTGTCATTTTTATAGAAATTAAGACGAATATGGTAAATTAAACTTATTACAAAAATAATATATAATAATTTACATATGACATTTTCATGATTCATGTGTTTCAATGTGCGGAGCTCCCTGTATGTCCTCTTAGCATGAACGGCAGACTGGAATGGCCTTGCTATCTTCTTAATGGCAACCTTCATATTATGCACCGTATCGATTGCCGCACTGAAAATAATAAGCATTCCATATGTGAACTGGTTTTAACACCCACACAACAGCAAATGTCAGAAAGTTTCTATTCTTTTTAAAACGAACTTTTGGTAATTATATAGAATAAAAATAGCAGTAATTAGTCTGGCTCACTGCCGATGAATAGTTTTGTTAAGAAATTGCATACCACACTTGTCCGTAGGCGCCAGAACCAACTTGCGTCAACGTCTGATACCTCTCCGGAACAATCCATTCGGTTTTGTTAATTTCTAGCGTGTTATGCTTTGACATCTTGACGTGTTAAATTATTTCACCATAAAACCCAACGAACTCTTATGTAAATATTTTTCCCAAAATTTGGAAAAATCAGCTATCTGCGCAAGTCAACTGACATTCACAACACAGACATTTACGGCGCAGACAAGACAATTGACAATTAACAGGAGATTTTTTTTTGACATGAGGGTATACGTGTGAACAAAAATTTATAATTTCTTATTAGACTGCTGCTCGAATACTCGACATTGACAAATTGTCTTTCATAGATATCTGAGGCAATTAATAGAAGAAGACAATTTATATTATTATTATATATTCATATTCATTTGTAAATTAACGATAGTAATGTCAATATTTATTACAGTTATATCATAATATTTACTCGTATAACCAAAACAATTACATATATCTATATCGCTATCTCACTTCTAGTTCACGTATCTTTGGAGCGAAAGACGGAATTCTCGATATCTAATCATAGACAAGCAGTATCTACCAAATTTATTATTCTATATCTATTATGTTTTTCATGAATATAGACATGATAGAATAAAATATTAATTAGCCTAGCACAGCTTAAAATGTGTTGTGATCATATTATATCAAAGTACATATTACTAATTACTATTGATAACATTTGTTCAGCCCTTTTATTTCTGAGCGTTTGGCATAGTGCTATCCTTCTCATTTAATTCATATTCATATTTTGACAGATGAACTGACAGTTTTGTCGTATAATAGTATGGTGTAGAGCCTTTGCGATTAGAGGTTTTATTTATTTTTGTGTGTAAAACCATTTGCAAAAATGGCTCAAACAGCGGGAGTGAAACCTATGGCAATAGCTGGCCGTACGGTTTCCGAAAGAGAACGTTGTTTGGGCATGACCGATGCTGAAAGGCAGTGGCGCAAACAGTGGCTAAAAGATCAAATCCTAGCATCAAACGAGCCCGTGTATGTCGAAGAATACTGGAGAGAACGCACTAATCCTATTCGACGCTTTTATAGAAAACCTTTAGATGTTATATTTGGTGCTCTCGAAAAACCATTGGTATGTTTTGTTTATAAATTACATAACAATAACCTAAACTTGTGCTTTTGCTTAATTTCTTAACCGTACTATTATATATTTCTTTCAGGGCGTAGAACGTGCTGCAAATTACAGATATATAACTGGCAAATTGTTTATTATTGGATTCGGAATTTTAGCTACTCACTATTATTTTAAATATAATGGCAATGTAAGTTAATTACTGTATTTATTAAATATTCTTAAAAAAATAATTTTGAAATATGAACGAGTATCGGTATGAGTATATATTCTTTTTATTAGGATTGGACTAAGAAAGGAGGATGGAGGGTCATGAGATCCAAACCTATGGTATTGCCTGGACACCCTGATTTCCCATTCAAATCTGAACGCACTGAAGGCGCAGACTACGCTTCAAGAGGTTTCAAGAAAGCTCCTATATAGAGAATATGTTGTAACAAAAAATCGTAGTTTATGTCTTGCATTTTATTCTTATTAAATGCATATTTGTAAATATACACACTTTTTAATTTAAATTAAATGAGAACTTCCCAAAGTGTCACAAGCGAATAACGAGTGGCTCCCAAAATGTAATATATATGTAGGACAGCCCTTCATTCATATTAGTTTGTATTTTCATTTTTTAAATTCCAATTAGAACAAATAAGATTACAAGTAGTTTCGTAACTAGCTGCTAGGGAATATTTATACCCCCATTTTTCTAAGATAGTCAAGAGGGGGAGCCTAGTCAACTTTAATAATTAATTCAAGGTAAACTAATTTGGTTATAAACATTATGGTGACTTTAATACTTCACTTCAGTCTTCTGTAATTACTACAGAGGCTCCTAAAGTTGTAGAAAAACAAACAAAAATAATCAGGCAAAATGTATTCCCTCTGCATTAAAAGCATGTAAAAGTTTCATAAAATCATCAATGTCCATAGTTCTTGCTCTCATTTGATCTGCTTCAGCCTTTGTCAGTATTTCTTGGACCTTTTCCTTTATATCAAAATTCTCTGGTATATCCTGCAAATTCTTTAAGGTTTAGTCTTATGTGGTTTTATGATAATGCTGAAATTTAAATAGGGTCATACAAGGATGGGGTTTGGCTTTAGTTTGTCTTGTAGCAATCAATTTTTTAATTAAACTAAAATATACTAAAAAAAATATTTACCTTGTTATGTAAAGAGCAGTGTACTCTGTAATTTTTCTCTAAAACGGTCATAGTGGTGGCATGCTTGAAGGCAGCACCAAGTGTTTTGTTCTTTCTCACAAATGCTATACGAGTGAGGCCGTCCCATTCAACAAAATTAATTGGTGGAGGCGGATTCCTTGGTTCTATTCTGACAACACTCGACTCTACTTTTGGAGGAGGTCTGAAATTGTTTTTGCCTACCTGTCCAACAAATTAAAAATTTATTATGGTTGTAAAGCATACAAAACACCCAAATATAATAATTCAAATAAATTTGGTATTAAACCACAAAAAAATGTTAAATATTTTGAATAACAATAAAAAAGAACATTAGCTTACTTTCATTAACATATCAACTCTAGCCAATAATTGTGTATTTATAGATAATCTGCAATATAATTTATCTCCTGGTTTAGCAACAAGTCTCTGAGCAAATTCCTGTTGAAACATAAGAACAGCACATCGGAAGAATGGTCTATGCAATAATAATTTGAAAACTAATGGTGAACTAATTTGATATGGTATATTGGCCACGCAAATATCAAAGAAAGGTAACTCCATTTTCAAAACATCCCCAACTAAAATATGCAGTTTTGCCTGAAAAGGTGTACCTTGCACGCGCTTCTGTAATTCTGCTACTAATCTGAAAAAATAAATTTTATATTGCTTTGAAATGAATTCATGAAATAACTATAAAGTACTGCTACTGAGAAGCATCTCATAGGGTTAAATAGTGGTAGATAAAAGTAATTTGCTTACCTAGTATCAATTTCACAAGCAATAACTTTCTTAACACGATCCAACAATTTTATAGTCATGTTGCCAGTACCCGGACCAATTTCAAGAGCTACATCTGTGGGTCTCAAACCAGACTTGTCTAGCATAGATGTGATAATCAAAGGATTCTTTAAAATATGTTGGCCAAAATCTTTATTGAACTGTATGCCTAAAAGAATTAAAAATATATTTGTAGGCATTAACCTCCGCTTAAACTATGCTCAATATTAGAAACGCACTATTACCTTGCTTCGATATATCATTGTGTATTCGTGTTTTCTTTTCAGCTTTTATTTTAGGCATTTTAGTATGTTTTGAAGATATAAAAACTAACCCCACGTGAAACGTGAAAATGACAAAACAACCGTCAATCGCACGCCACAGCCACTACAACTAGATGCATAGATAAAACAATAATAGCAATATTTCTATCAATTTGTACGAATTCCAGTTAAAATCACCAAACTTTATTGTAAGATCTCTATGTGAGTAATATGCATTTTATTAGTTAAGAAATAATCAAAATTAGCGTAATAAAACAATTTCCTTTAAAAAATTTGTTGTAACTAATATTTTACATTGGCAACAAACTGTTTAAAAAGTAAAATTTGGCATGGTTGATTTTCCCGAGACAGAGTGAAATAAAAACCGTTTTGTGAGTATAATATTATTATGAAAATGGAGTGGGAGCCAAAACATGAAGGATTAAGACAGATTCTAACACTTCTTAAAGAATCTCAGTCACCAGACAATGCCACTCAAAGAGCAGTCCAACAAGTATCCTTTTCGAATTGTGTGCTCTATCGGCGTGGATATTCTTTATCTTTGCTTGATTTAATTTGTTATACTTACGTTAGACTTTTAGTAATTGTACATACCGCAAAGTTTCTTATCATAAAATGCTGCATACGCAATTTTATAAATTAAGCGTCCCTATGCTTTCTGAGATAAAATCGATTTTTCCGTCATGTCAGTATTTGACATGTCAATATGTCTTGGTGGTATTTTCCTTAACAGATTATATTCAGAAACTTGAAGAACTCAACAACATTCCGGACTTCAATAACTATTTAATATTTGTGTTAACGAAATTAGTTACTGAGGAGGAGCCCACTAGGTCATTGAGTGGGTTAATTCTTAAAAACAATGTTAAAGCCCATTTTAATGATTTCGTGCCAGAAGTTGCGGAGTTTATTAAGAGGGAATGTTTGTTGGCTGTGGGAGATCCATCACCCTTGATCAGAGCTACTGTTGGTATAATAATAACAACTATAGCCAGTAAAGGTGGCCTGACATCATGGCCGGAGTTATTGCCTGCTTTGTGTCAGATGCTCGACTCTCAAGACTACAATGTTTGTGAGGTGAGCTCATATCTTACTTGATAGCATTAATATAGGTATTTATAGATAAGTGGTTATATACATAATGAAGTCTAAGCTATTGTTAGATAACTAAACAAACACTATGGATACCTATGCAGTTATGTATGTACATAATTATATGGATGTTTAACATAACAATGCTTAAAATACAAATAAAACTTATTACTTGTTATTTTGAAATATTATTAAATAGAATTAGGTAACATATATACAATACCTATAAATACGCAGTGCTATAGGTATTAAGATAAGGACAACGCAAATATATAAAACATAGACCTTTAAATAAATTTTTATTAAAAAAATTATTCATTTTTGTAATTTGACTCTAATAAAGCAATTGCAAACAATTTGAATTATCTGTTGTATACTGGCTGGTATTTATTTATTTATGCTAGGCTATTGACACATCATACACACACTTGCACATCATAGATATCTAAGCCAATTGTCCAGTGTGAGGTGTCTTGAGGTGCATCCAACTATATACATGGGCGTAGCCAGGGTGGGGCAGGATGGGGCACTTGCCCCACCCTGGCTCTGACCTGTAAGGTACCTAATCAAACCTAAAAAACTTGATTATCTAGGTACTAACTATAATATTTAATATCCGTAAGAAAGTTCACACTCGGAAGTCGTCAGTCGACACAAACAAAATTAACCAGGGTAAGACAGCGAGTATAGTTTACTAGTTACATATTATTTTAGACTACTGCCCCACCCTGAGCCCATGGCTGGCTACGCCCATGACTATATATGATGTATAAGTTGATTATGACTTTACAATATATTTTTAATATGTTAATAAACATTACAAATAAACACTTGTTTCAACCGAGGCCTAGCTCTTTTATGTCACAGACTGGCCTCACTGCGGTGGTAGTCAAAAAACCTTGAATAATTTGTATACATAATACCTTTCTATATGTGTTTATGTTTAATTACAGGGTGCATTTGGTGTGTTAGAGAAGATCTGCGAAGACACAGCAGAGTTGTTAGATAGTGATGCGTTAAATCGCCCTCTCAATGTTCTCATACCGAAATTTCTGCAATTTTTCCGGCATACATCGTCTAAAATTCGTTGTCATGCTGTCGCGTGTATCAATTACTTTGTGATCGGAAGGACGCAGGCTCTTATGATTCATATTGATTCCTTTATTGAGGTAAATTTAAATAATATCATAGATTTTATAGTGATTTGAACATGATTTACACTAATCTAAGACTATCTCTACATTTTTTTAAAATTACAATTTAGTCAGATTGACAGTTGTAGTAACTATTGTAGCAATATTGCCAGTAACCTGCTACTTTTTTTTAAAATTTAATTGCTAAAGTATCTCATTAATTTTAAATGATTTTTGAAATTTATGATGGTATCTGTGATAGAAATATGCAAAGGCCCTAATGATCTTCGTTCTAAAAATTGCAATATAGATCTAGGTTCTATATTTTTCACAAGTCTAGATCTAATTAATTTTTCTTCTTTTCTTTTTCAGAATTTGTTCCACTTAGCCGCTGATGAAGATCACGATGTACGTAAAAATGTTTGCCGTGCCCTCGTCATGTTGTTGGAAGTGAAACTCGACAGGCTTGTGCCACATTTACCTAATATAATAGAGGTATGTCTTATATCCCTTACTCTATGTTGAAGTATAGCAATTTATATTTAATGTATAATGATAAAAATTAAGTTGATAACCTCAGATAGAACTTAATTGT